>PVJL010007879.1:45152-73098 GCA_004026885.1 Lyroderma lyra | reverse complement strand
AGCAAAGAAAAAAAGAACTGAACAAACAAATAACCCATGGACACAATTGATAGTTTAATGTTTATTTGGGGATGAGTAGGTTAGGGAGGGGAGAAAGGGGAGGGGGTGGGAGAGGAGGGGGGGAAGCTTAATACAAGGTGATGGAAAGAGAAGTCACATTAGGTGGTGAACTTATTATACATCAAGTTGACAATGCACTATAGAATTGTATGCCTGAAACCTATTTAATCCTTGCTAACAGATGTCACCCCAATAAGTCTAATAATAAAAATGAATTAAAAAAAATTAATAATAGAATTACCATATGACCTAGCAATTCTTCTTCTGGTTATCTACCCAAAAATCCTAAAACTTTTTCACACAAATATGTATGTACTTTGATGTTCATTACAGTACTATTCACAGTGGCCAAGACATAAAAACAATTAAAGTGTTCTCTGGTAGATGATTGAGTAAAAAAGAGGTGGTAAATACACAAAATAAAATATTACTCAGCCATAAGAAAAGAAGAAATACTGCCATTTGCAACAATATGGATGAATATTGAGATTATCATGCTAAGCAAAATAAATCAGATGGAAAACATCAAGAATCAGAGGAGAAGGGGCAAGACGGCAACTGGAGAAGAGGTCCCTAAAGCCTCTCCCAGAAAACACAATTGAATGGCCACCCAGGAGCCAAGAAAGAGGACCCTGAGTGATAAAACAGCAGTTGAGAAATCCACGCATCGCAAGTAAACACCTGAAAGTTGAAAAGAGAGGGGTGAGCGGGGAAGAGGGAAGGGAGCAGAGATGGTCTGCAACAGGACACGATCACTGCTGACTGGGAACAGCATAGAAGTAGGGAATAAAAGCCAGCAAAGTGGAAGAACCATGGGGGAGCTGGGCTTTAACAGAGTTTGGGAGCCAGCCTCTGGAACTTTTTCAGTGGTAGGAGGGCTGAGCAAGGACTCTGAACTGCAGAGGCAACACCTCAGTTCCAGGCCCCATAGAGACCCACAGTGCAGGTGCATGGCTCCTACACAGGGCTGCAGTTCCTTGTTCCTGGCCCATAGAAAAGGAGGCCCAGCTGTCTCAGATCAGGCCCACAGCTTTGGACTTATGGTGCGTGCACTTGCTCACGCGTCCCTGGGGTCTAAAAGCAGTGTGAGCCTGCAGATGGCTAGATGCTGAAACAGGGCTGGAAAGAAAGGCGGATTTGATATCATTCGCCCAAGCCAGCAGAAACAAGCCTCGGACTGCATCACCCAGCACCCCTAGCATAGGGCAGAAGACGGAACTGCCCTCGAAGTACCTTTTGTTGGCCTCTCCCCAGGATATATGTGCATCGCATCCAAACACAGCAGGAGATCAAGAATAAGAAATAAACAACCAACTCTTATCGGAACCAGCCGATGAATCGAACAGCCTGAGGTGGGGGAATGAGGATTAATGAAAAGAAACAGAGAAGAGAGTTACCGGGAGGACTCCAGTAAATACTGAAGCCCCGAGTCTATTTTCCACCACCAATATATACATACAGGGTACGTGCGACATAGCAGGAAGAATATGCATTACCTCATTGGAAAGCAGATTATTAACCATTTACCAGAAATCTAAAGGTCAGAGAGAACACAGGGGGACAGTTTCCCAGGACAATTTTTTCCATTACCCAGATAGTTATCTTTCTTTTGTGTCTCAAGGAACTGGCCATTCTCTCCACATACCTCAGTAAGTAGTAAGCACTCTCCAGGTGCAGAAAGGAACAATACAAGGAGCAAAACAAGTTATGCTTCCCTAAAGCCAGCCTGCATGGCTCCCAACATCTCCCCCTTTTTTATTTATTAAAGCGCACCTGTGACCCCAGGAGGCAGCGAGAGACAGAGCCTGTCTTAGGCATTTCCCTTGTAAGTAATAACCTTACCTGATGAAATTGGCATTTCATCATCTTACAATGAAACCCTGTCTTAGGTTGGTTATCCCCAGGGAAATCTTACCCATCTTTGACTATCCTGTCCTCGCTAAGTCTGAGGGGAATGGAGCGAAATAAAACAGGCGGCCAGGCTTAAGGCATCACCCTAAGTTTCATCTCATGGATGTTGGCTTGAATATCCATCATTCTTTTGATAAAACATTTAATGAGGATGGGGAGTAGGCACAGAACCACACAGACACAGAGGCATAATGCAAGAAATGACATAACAGAATGGGTAATATTTGGCATAGAGGGCAAGGAGTTTCTCATCATCTCAACAAATTTAGAGGCAGCTTGAGCTGCATCAAATTTTAAGGGTTCAGCTTCTCTCATATTTTTTATCTCATCATGAAGCCGAAGCATAGCTAAAGACGGATTAGCATCATGCCATATTCCTTGAAGATGTAAACCAACTCTATTCCAATCATGTTGAATATTATTATATATCTTAGGGGTAACACACATCCAATGATATTCAGCATGACATACCAAATGAGATCTGACCTTTATACTTTGAATTTCGTCTCCCAAATATTGAACCATGTCATATAAAGCATTTACTTTTTGTTCTAACTTTACATCTATGCTTTCTTGAGTTTTCAAAGCTAAAGTAACATTTTTAGAAAGATCATTAACATAATGAGCATTTTGAATAGTCTGTGAAAGAGCTACAGCAGCAGTAGAAGCAGTTGCAATGAGAGTTACTAAAGCCATTATTCCAGCAATCAAAAGTCCTACAAATCTTTTTGATCTACTTAAAGCATACTCAATTTCTTTAAAAATCTGCAAACTTCTTTCAGTATACCAAGGTCCAGAAACATTAACAGGAAGCATAACGAAAGATGGTTGATTAAGTACCACAACACGGGTTCCCATTGGTACCCAAAAAACACAATTTGCTAAATTACAATTAGAACAAGATATATTAAACCTATTTCCCTCAAAGTGGATGATTATATTCCCAATCATAAGTACATAGGGAAAGGAACACAAGCAGATACATTAACAGTTTTAACAGTGGTAGTCCAATCTCTAGTCCCATCTTCTCTGACACTCACATGACTGCAGGGAGTACCTGATTTACAGAACACAACCATCTGAATGATTTCACCCATCACCCCCGCAAGTCTCCAAAGTGAGTTTTGTTGATGTTGTGTGTCAGAGCTCCATAGTCCAGGAGCCAGTCCTCGGGCCCAACTTGTGTGATTACTTTGTGACCAATCAATAATATATCTACCTGTTCCGGGGATGTCATATCGGACGGGATCGTTTCCATAACAGTCTCTCCACGGGACGGTTTTGATGTCAAATCCCAGTTTTCTACCGCAAGGCAAATGTGACTGAGGAACAGACCAGTTTATCTTCTTTCCCCCGGACCAGTCACCTAACAAGTTAAGGCAAACATTACAACCGACCAGAGAGTCATTAGTGTGCATAGTAACATAAGAGCTATGCAATCATCCAGGGGTTGATACATTTTTTGCCAAAGAGATGGGTAGTCCTATTCCTAAACCACTATAACTAAAATTTTTTTTCGGTGTGCCATTTCACATGACCACTGAATGGCAGTCCCAAAGCATGAGTGTCCTTGACATACACTGGAATCTCAGGGCTTTCCCATACAGTCGGATGGAGGATCAGTGGATCTGGTACGTAGGCCCAATTAATCTTTCATGGCGCCATCGGGGGACAGTTCATCAGCATTAACAGCAGGAGCATCATCGTGCATCTGAGAGTTTTCTGCGAAGCCGACCAACCTCTCTGGAAGCCACCTGGCACTGTCTGCATTCTGTGGAAAAACACAAACATGCCCTCGTCCCCAAATTAGCACTGGGTCGGGGCCATTCCATGCACCCGTGAGTGGATCCTTCCAATGCACTTGAGCATATGTGCTCTGTGTGGTGGGGTACCAAAATCGCTCTGCTGCGGAGCGTCCATGAGTACCAAATGTTAAACAAGTCAAAACAAAAAGTGCATGATGTAATAATTCTGAGGTGACACAGGGTATAACTCCCCCTTTTTTATTTTTTCTAATTGAGACTTCAGGGAGCCATGAGCTCTTTCAACAATACCTTGTCCCTGAGGGTTATAAGGAATTCTGGTTTTGTGAGCAATGAGAAAATTAGTACAAAATTTCTGAAATGTCTGACTAGTATAGGCAGACCCATTATCTGTCTTTAAGATTTGAGGAATTCCCATGGCAGAAAAACATTTTAAGCAGTGCGCATTTGTCCACATGTAAAGCAGCTTCCTGGAGGGCCAGAAATTCGCCCTCTGGCAGATCTCTGTTGTTGGAAGAGCACTTCCTTTACTGTCTTTCCCTGCAAGGCTGCTGCCGTAGCTATACCTTGAGTATAGGATGGACCAATGTCTGCGCAGATGCGGACATATTCATTTAGATTGTTCTTTTTTCTATAAGGTCTCAAGGCAGCCTGACAAGCTGAATTAGCATTTTCATATGCTAGCTGTTTGACCAGCAGCATTCCAGACTCACTGTCCCCAATTAGCCTTCCTGAAGCTTGTAACAGTCTATCCAGAAAATTCTGATAGGGTTCGTCTGGTCCCTGCCTAATCTTAGATAGATCTTCTGTCTTTTATCCTGTAGCTGGGAGTTTAAACCAAGCTCGTTTGGCTGCAGCATTAGCCTGAGCATATACAGCAGGATCATAAGTTAATTGCTGGGCTACCGCCCTATAAGCTCCTTCTCCAGCCAGCATACCATAAGTAATAGGGATCTGTTGAACAAGATTTATGTCTGCTGTTTGCTGACATTGGTCAGCGTATTCAGATTTCCACAATAAATAATCTCCTCCAGACAAACATGCTTTGGCTAATTGTTTCCAGTCAGCCAGAGGGAGGGCCTGAGTCGCTACAGACTCCAGCAGTGCTTGTGTAAAAGGAGAATTAGGACCGTATTGTGCACAAGCAGTTTTTAGCTCTTTTAACTGTTTAAAGGGAAATGGTGTATGGTCTCACACTGGATTTCCTTGGGCATCGGTCCACTCTATAATTGGATAAGCATGATAAAATCCTTGAGTATCTTCCCCCAGATCCAAAGCTACTTTTAGGACTGATTTAAGAGGAGACAAAGGAAGGTACTCAGAAGTTTGCACCTTTTTGATAACTACTGGCGTTACAACAGGAGGTGGATCCAGACCAGCAATAATACTCGGAGTCCTGCTACCATTAAATTTGGATATCCAATCATTTGGACCTTCCGGCACTTGCTGTGTAGCCTGTCATGTCTGGACCTATTGCATTTGCACTGTAAGAGATGTTATTGCGCCTTGAAGATGCTGCATTTCTTCAGCTAAATACCCGTGTCCCCCGGGTTTATGAGATTCTTTCTGGGACAAGTTAGATTCCTGCGCGAACCCTACAACCTTTAAAAAGTCATCCTTATGATATTGTGCTGCTTCTTCTTCCAGTTCCTCCGCATCTCCGGGATCTAAGGGAGAGTCATCAGCTTCCAAAGCCTCAAACTTAGGAATTCCAGGCGGTGCCAACAAAAGCGGCGGCGCGGAGGGGATTTTACTTTCAGTTTGTTCTGCCTCTAAGTTTTCTCTGGTCCCTTCAGGTTGGGGGTCAATGCTATCCTTAATGAGATTCCACAAACTGTAGGCATACACGGGCACCTTGCTCGGGCCAAAAATATCATAATAATCTTGGATATTTTCACCCACCTTTTTACATGTTTCTAAATTTAGACTCCCTTCCTTAGGAAACCAGGGGCATACTTCTTCAATAAAATATAAAAAATGGTCTAATTGTCGGTGACCAACCTTAGCTCCTCGAGTTCTCAACATATTTCTTAACATTTGATTAAATAATTGCCGGCTATTACCTTGTCCCATGTTTTAACTTTTTTCTACTCCCAGTAGAGGCTTTTTGACTCACCGCACACCTTAACTCTTGATCCAACGCATCCCAGAATTTTCCGTGGTGTCCTTCACATTGTCCCCCATGCTCAGGTCCCTGTTCGGGCGCCACCTATTGGAACCAGCTGATGAATCGAACAGCCTGAGGGGAGGAGTGAGGATTAATGAAAAGAGACAGAGAAGAGAGTTACCGGGAGGACTCCAGTAAATACTGAAATCCCGAGTTTATTTTCCACCAACAATATATACATACAGGGTACGTGCAACATAGCAGGAAAAATATGCATTACCTCATTGGAAAGCAGATCATTAACCATTTACCAGAAACCTAAAGGTCAGAGAGAACTCAGGGAGACAGTTTCCCAGGACAATTTTTTCCATTACCCAGATAGTTATCTTTCTTTTGTGTCTCAAGGAACTGGCCATTCTCACCACATACCTCAGTAAGTAGTAAGCACCCTCCAGGTGCAGAAAGGAACAATACAAGAAGCAAAACAAGTTAATGCTTCCCTAAAGCCAGCCTGCATGGCTCCCAACAAACTCTCTCCCAAAATGACCCACAGTGCCACCTAGTGTCTGCCCTACAGCAAGACTCAAAAAAGTAATAAGCCCTCATGTCAAAGAGGAAGAGCCAGAAGACAGGAAGAATTCCTTAAAAACTAAAATTCCTCAGAAAGATGAAATTTATGCAGAAGACAGATTCTTAGACCTAGAAGTGTCTGATCTAAGTGACAAAGAATTTAAAGTGGCCATTCTAAATGCTCTGAGAGAAATGAAATCATACTGGCGGAGCACCATGGCTGAGATGAAGAACATAAAAAAGGAGATGAACAACATGAAAAAGGAAATCTGTGAACAAAAAGAACAATTTAACAAAGAAATTCAAAACATAAGGAAGATAGAGATGGAAATGCGAGAAATAAATAATACGATAAAAGAAGTGAGAAAAGAAATAAGTGCCATAGGAAACAGGACCAACCAGATGGAGGAAAGAATTAGTGATATCGAAGATCAGAACATGGAAATAGCTTAGAAAGAGGAATAAAGGGAATATAGAACCAAAAGGATTGAAAGAACTGTGCAAGAGCTATTCGACTCCATGAGACAAAACAACATCAGGATAATAGGAATAGAAGAAGGGGTAGAGCATTCTACAGAGAACATACTCAAACAAATCGTAGATGAGAACTTTTCAAACACGTGGAAAGACCTGGAACCCCAAGTTCAAGAAGAAAACAGGTCCCCTAGATGACCCTAACAGATCTTCTCCAAGACACATGGTACTAAAGATGTCCAAAACTAAAGACAAAGAGACAATTCTCAAGGCAGCCAGGGAAAAGGAACTATAACATTTAGAGGAAAACCCGTCAGACTGGCATCAGATTTCTCAGCAGAAACTCTGCAAGCCAGGAGGGAGTGGAATTCAGTATTCAGAAGTTTAAAAGAGAGAAACTTCCAGCCAAGAATAAATTATCCAGCAAAATTAACTTTCATATATGAAGGTGGAATAAAGACCTTCTCAGACACATGGAAGCTGAGGGAATTTTCCAGCATAAGGCCAGCACTCCAAGAAATACTGAAGGAAGCTCTTGGACCTGAAACAAAACATCAGGAAAAATGGAACAAAGTTGGGGCAAAAAGAAAGAAGTAAAAATAAAAAAAAAAAACAAAGAAATAAGTAATGGCCATAAGAAATACTCACATATTGATCATCACTCTAAATGTTAATGCACTGAACTCACCAATAAAAAGACACAGAGTAGCAGACTGGATTAAAAAACAGATCTCACAGATCTCCAAGAAACACACCTCAGCCATAAGGACAAACACAGACTCAGTGTGAAAGGATGGGAAACAATATTCTAAGCAAATGGTTATCAGAGAAAAGCAGGATTTGCCATACTGATATCTGATGAAATAAATTTCAAGTTAAAAAAGAGTAAAAGACAAAGATGGACATTACATAATGATGAAAGGCACAACACAACAACAAGAAGATTTGACACTAATTAATATATATGCTCCAAACAAGGATGCACCAAAATATACAAAGAAACTACTAACAGATCTCAAAGGGGAAACTGATGAATACACAATTATAATGGGAGACTTAAACACCCCACGAACAGCCATGGACATATCATCCAAACAGAAAATAAATAAGGAAATAAGAGTTCTAAATGACACATTACAGCATTGCGACATAATTGACAATTAAAGGACACTTCATCCAGCAGAAAGAGACTATTTCTTCTTTTCTAGTGAACATGGAACATTCTCAAGGATAGACCACATACTGGGACACAAAAGTAGCCTCAGCAAATTCAAGAAGATTGAAATCATACCAAGTATATTCTGAGACTACAAAGCTTTGAAATTGGAGATCAACTGTAAAAGAAAAACAGGAAAAACCATGTACACGTGGAGATTAAACAATAGCTTATCTAAAAATGACTGGATAAAAGAACACATAAAAGATGAGATTAAAAATTATAGAAACTAATGACAATGAAAATACAAAGTAGCAGAATTATTGGGACACAGTAAAAGCGATAATAAGAAGGAAATTTATATCACTATAGGCCTATCTTACAAAACAAGAAAAATCACAAGCAAATACCTTAGCATCCCATCTCAAAGAACTAGAAAAAGAAGAGCAGACAAAACCCAAAGTCAGCAGAAAAAAAGAAATAATAAAAATTAAAGTTGAGCTAAACCAACTAAGAATAGAAGTACAATAGAAAAAATTAATATTGCGAGGAGCTAGTTCTTTGAGAAAATCAACAGAATTGCAAAACCCTGGCGAGACTAATCAAAGGGCAAAAGCAAAAGACACAAATATCGAAAATTAGAAATGAAAGGGGAGGAATTACCACTGATACTACAGAAATACAAGGGATTATAAGGAAATATTATGAGGCTCTTTATGCCACTAAATTTAACAACCTAGAAGAAATGCACAAGTTTCTAGAAACTTATAGCCTACCTAGACTGAACTAAGAAGAACTGGATAATCTAAACAGATCAGTCAATAGCAACGAGATTGAAATGACTATCTATCATCTCCCTAAAGGCAAAAGCCATAGACCAGGTGGTTTCACCAATGAGTTCCACCAAGCATTCAAGGAAGAATTAATGCCTATCCTCCTCAGATTCTTCCAAAAAGTTGAAGAGGAAGCAATAGTTCCTAACTCATTCTATGAGGCCAACATTACCCTAATAACAAAGCCTGGCAAAGACAACAACAAAAAAGAAAAGTATAGACCAATATCTCTGATAAACAGGATGCAAAAATCCTAAATAAAACATTAGCAAATAGAATACAAGAATGCATCAAAAAGATCAGACATCAAGATCAAGTGGGATTCATCCTGGGAGAACAAGGATGGTTCAACATACGAAAATCAATCAATGTGATACACCACATAAACAAAATCAAAGATAAAGATCATATGGTCATTTCAATTGATGCAGAAAAAGCTTTCGACAAGGTACAACATCCATTTATGATCAAAACACTAAATAAAATAGGTATAGAAGGAAAGTATCTCAACATAATAAAGGCCATATATGAAAAAGCCTCGGCTAACATCATACTGAATGGTGAAAAGTTGAAGCCTATTCCCCTAAAATCAGGAACAAGACAGGGATGCCCCCCTGTCACCACTGCTAATTAATATAGTATTGGAAGTTCTAGCCACAGCAATCAGGCAAGAGAAAGGAATCAAAGGCATCCAAATTGGGAAAGAAGAGGTCAAATTGTCACTGTTTGTGGATGACATGACCCTTTATATAAAAAATTCCAAAGATTCCACCAGGAAACTATTAGAAACAATTAATGAATATAGTAATGTCGCTGGATACAAAATCAATGTACAAAAATCAACAGCATTCCTAGATACAAAACATGAATCCTCTGAAAAATAAATGAGGGAGTCAATTCCCTTTGCTATCACAACAAAAAGAAAGAAATACCTGGGAATTAACTTAACAGAGAACGTGACAGACTTATACATGGAAAACTATGACACTTTTGAAAGAAATTGGAACAGACTTTAAGAGGTGGAGAAATATCCCCTGTTCATGGATAGGAAGACTTAACATTGTTAAAATGGCCATTCTGCCCAAAGCAATATACGGATTTAATGCAATACCCATTAAAATCCCACAATCATACTTTTGTGAAATAGATAAAAAATTATTATATTTATATGGAAGCATAAATGTCCTCGAATTGCCAAAGCAATACTACATAAAAAGAAAAAGGCTGGTGGCATTACTTTCCCTGACTTCAATTTACATTACAAAGCATCAATAGTCAAAACAGCTTGGTACTGGCAGAAAAACAGAAATAATTCACCAATGGAACAGAATTGAAAACCTAGTAATAAACCCACCAATTTATGTACAAATAATTTTCTATAAAGGAGCAAAAAACTTACAATGGGGAAAAGACAGCCTCTTTAGTAGGTGGTGCTGGGAAAACTGGAAAAACATATGCAAAAGAATGAACCTGAGCTGTGAACTCTCTCCATATACAAAAATTAACTCAAAATGGATTAAAGACCTTCATATCAGACCAGCAACAATAAACTGTAAAAAGAAAACATTGATACTAAGCTTATAGACTTAGGAATCAAGGAAGACTTCATGAACCTTACATCAAAGGCAAGAGAAATAAAAGCAAAAATAAATGTATGGGACTATATCAAACTAAAAAGCTTCTGCACAGCAAAAGAAACCATCAACAAGGCAAAGAGACAGCTGACTGAATGGGAGAAAATATTTGCATATAATGTATCAGATAAGGGTCTAATATCTAAATTATATAAAGGACTAATAAGATTTAACAACAAAAAACCAAACAACCCAATTAAAAAGGGGACAGAAGAACTAAACTGACACTTCTCCCACAAAGAAATACAAATGGCCAGCAGACATATGAAAAAATGCTCATCCTCTTTAGCTATCAGGGAAATCAAATCCAAACCACAATGAGATACCACCTCACACCTGTGAGAATGGCTATTATCAACAAGACAAGGAATAACCAATCCCTTGGAGAGGATTTGGAGAAATAGCAACTCTGGTACACTGCTGGTGGGAACGCAAACTGGTACAACCACTGTGGAAGACAGTGTGGAGATGCCTCAGAATATTAGGAATGGAGTTACCATTTTATCCAACAATCCCCCTTTTGGAGTTCTACCCAAAATCTTGAAAACCTTTGTTTGCAAAGACTTATGTACCCCAATGTTCATCGCAGCGCTGTTCACAGTGGCCAAAACATGGAAACAACAAAAGTGCTCTGCGACAGATGACTGGATAAAGAAGCTGTGGTACATATACACAATGGAATATTACTCAACTATAAGAAAAGATGAAATGTTGCCATTTGCAACAAAATGGATGGACCTGGAGATCATCATGCTAAGTGAAATAAGCCAGACAGAAAAAACAAAGAACTGCATGATTTCACTCATATGCGGAATATAAAACTGAAAGCAAAGAAAAAAAGAAATGAGCAAACAAATAACCCATGGACACAATCAATAGTTTAATGTTTATTTGGGGACGAGTGTGTTAGGGAGGGGAGAAAGGGGAGGGGGTGGGAGAGGAGGGGGGGAAGCTAAATATAAGGTGATGGAAAGAGATGTCACATTAGGTGGTGAACTTATTATACATCAAGTTGACAATGCACTGTAGAATTGTATGCCTGAAACCTATGTAATCCTTGCTAACAGATGTCACTCCAATAAGTCTAACAATAAAATTAATTAAAAAATTTGAAACTCTTTTTCTCTCCACCTTTTTCTCTTCTTTTTAATATTTTTAAGTTACAATTGACTTACAGTATTATTTTATATTAGTTTCAGTTGTACAGTACAATGGTTAGGCATTGAAATAATTTCAGAAATTTTTTTGACTAATCTAGTACCCATCTGGAATTACATAGTTATTATGATACTATTGACTATATTTCCTATGCTTTATTTTATATCCCCATGACTATTTTGTAACTACCAATTTGTATTTATTAATTCCTTCACCGTTTTTACCCTGCCAACAAGTCATACTTTTATCTGGCAAACATTTGCTTGTTCCCTGCATCTATGAATCTGCTTCTGTTTTGTTTGTTTTTTTCTTTATTTTGTTTGCTTTTTTGGCAATAATTTTCTCAATTTGCCTAGTATTCACCTAGCATTATACATAGTTGTTGCAACATCATTGTCTATATTCTCATGCTTTATTTTACATCTTTGTGACCATTTTATAGCTATCAACTTGTATTTCTTAATTCCTTCATCTTTTTCACCCAGCTCTCCAAAACCCACACTGTTAACCATCAGTTTGTTATGTGTATCTATGAGTTTGTTTCTGCTTTCTTTTTTCATTTATTTCATTCTATAGATTCCACATAGGAGATCATACAGTATTTCTCTTTCTCAGCCTGACTTATTTCACTTAGTATAATATTCTCTAGGTCCATCCATGCTGTCACGAATGGTAAATTTTTATGGTTTTTTATGCTGAGTAATATTCCATTGTATATATGTTTCACATCTTCTTTATTCAATCATTTATTAATAGATATGTGCATTGCTTTCAGATCTTGGAATTGTAAATAATGCTGCAATGTATGTAGGAGTGCATATATCTTTTCAAATTAGTGTTCTAAATTCTTTAGGAAAATACACAGAAGTAGAATTTCTGGGTCATAAGGTTGTCCTATTTTTAATTTTCTGAGGAGCCCTAAATCATTTTCCATCGTTGCTGCACCTATTTGTAATTTGTCAACAGTACACAAGTGGTCTAATTTTTTTTGCATCTTCACTAACATTTGTTGTTTGTTGATTAATTGATGATAACAATTAATATTATTTTTTGGCATAGCAAAAATGGTTTTTGCACAGCAAAGGAAAGTGACAGATGTGAGGTGGTATTTCACTATGCTTTTGATTTATGTTTCTCTGATGAGTAGTGATGTTGAGCATTTATTTATATATCTGTTATCTATCTGTATGCCTTCTTTGGAGAAATGTCTATTCATGTCTACTGCACGTTTATAAGTGGATTATTATTTTTATTTTGGTGTTTAGTTGTGTAAGTTCTTTATAAGTTTTGGGTAGTAACCCATTTCACATGTATCATTGGTAAATATCTTCTTTCATTCATTAAGATGTATTCCTAGAAGAAAACATAGGCAATAAACCCTGTGGAATTGCTCTTAGTGACTTTTTTTTCTGATGTCTTCTCAGTAAGAAAAATAAGTGAAAAAAATAAACAAATGGGACTAAATCAAACTAATAAATTTTGCACAGCAAAAGAAACAGCAAACTAAAAAAAGGCCAACTGTTTGTAAATCTCCTAAAATATATCTTACATATGATATTATCTATAATATTTATTGATCTCTAGATACATTAGATTATCTAGGCTGTTATAACAAAATACCACAGACTAGGTAGTTTATTAAAATAAAAAACTATTTCCCAAGAAGTCCAAGATCAAAGTGCTAGCATGGTATAATTCTGGTGAAAGCTTTCTTCTAAATGTAGACTGATCATTTCTCACTGTGTCCTTGCATAGTTGAAATGAGCTAGGAAGATTTGTGGGGTCTCTTTTATAGGAATGTAAGTTCTATTATGATCTATTTTTATGACATAAACACCTTCAAAAGGCCTCAGCTACTAGCATTGTTATATTATAAACTAAAATTTCAACATGTGAATTTTGGGAGGGACAAAAACATTCAGACTATAGCATATGTTATGTATATCTCTTAATACTCACATATAACAAGTATTACATGATCCTTTTGTCATTTCTTCTAGCCATAGATGGCAAGTTTCGAATTAGATACACTTAATTTAAACTGAGTCAGTTAGATTCTCTCTCTTATAAAGTTGTAAATTTAAATTAAGACACAGAGAGACTAAAAGTCATTAACTATATCACATTAATGGTAAATTATTAGAAAGAATGCTTAAATATTCTTGTTACTGAGGTTCCTAGAGTTTCTGTGGTACCCTTGATGATGTGATATACTCTAGTGTAAGTCTAATAAATTTAATTCAGTTTTTTTCCTTAAGTAAAATAAAATTGGTTTCTGATTTTTGTAAGGTGACAATTACAAAGGGAGATATCTGAAAGTACCTGGAATGATTAATTACTTCTAAAACAGACCTAATTGAAATACTTTCTACTTGTGGTAGGAAAGTATTATTTCCTCTTTATGGGCCCCACTGCGATTTTTAACTTACACCTATATTTAATTTTAAATATAATTAAAACTAAATATCCAGAGCAAAATATTAATAATTAAAATAAGAGGAATTCTAACAAGAAAACAATTACACAATTTACTATTAATAATAAATATTAGACGATATATAGAAAAATCTGTGAGAGTGAATTTTGAAGATTCTTTACCAAGAGAATGAGAAACACAGTTTTGAATAAGGTTGACATTAGCTAGATATATCTCATTCAATATGATTGCACAGAAAGCAGATTGAGGTTGTCATGGTTTTTCTGAATGGGCTGATGCCAAACAGATCCACAGCTAACTACTCTAGCTGCCACGGAAGAATAAAAATGCTTTTGGCATAGTTTTAAAAAAATCAGAGGAGAGGGCTCCCTGGTGGTGTAGTGGCTAGGCTTTGGCGCTCTCACTGCAGTGGCCTGAGTTCCATCCCTGCTCAGGGAACCAACCAAAAAAAAGAAAAATCAGAGAAGAAGCAAAAATGTGGAGTAGGCTGCACCAAGGGCACATTTCTCAAAAGGAAAAAGAAAAACTGAATGACTGAGCAAATATCTGGTCTCTGGAAAATAGTCAATAGTTTACAGCAACCAAGAAAATGTTGGATCAAGAAAAAAACAACTTGGGCTGCTACATACAAAAAATAAAATTAGACCACTATCTTATACCATAAACAAAATGAACTAAAAATGGACTAAAGACTTAAACATAAAGCCTGAAACCATAAAACTTGAAGAAACATAAGCAGTAAGCTTATTGACATTGTTTTTTTCTTGGTATTATTATTTTTATTATTTTTATATTTAACAAAAAAGCAGAGGTAACAAAAGCAAAAATCAACAAGTGAGACCACATCAAACTAAAAAGCTTCTGTACAGCAAAGTAAACTATCAACACAATGAAAAGGTAACTGAGAAAATGTGAGAAAATATTTGCAAATCATATATCTGATAATGGGTTAATATCCAAAAGTTTATAAAAATTTCTACAATTTAATAGCACCATCCCCAAAATTCAATTACAAACAGGGAAAGGATCTGAAAAGACATTTTCTTAATGAAGAGACACAGATCACTAATAAGTACATGAAAATGGGCTCACCACCACTAATCATCAGGGAAATGTAAAACAAAACCACAATGAAATATCACCTCACACCTGTTAGAATGTATATTATCAAAAAGACAAGAAATAAGAATTATTGATGAGATTGTGAAAAAGAAGGAACCCTGTGCACTGTTGATGGAAATGTAATTTGGTGTAGCTGATATGCAAATCAGAAATAAATTGGACAGAGCAAAAACAACTTCAAAATATGTACAAGTATCAAATTATCATATTATACACATGAAAATAATATAAGGTTATATATCAATTATATGTCAATAAAAGCATAAGTTAAAATATAGTCAATAATATTGTAATAACTATATATAGTTCTAGATAGTTACTAGACTTATCAGAAGAACCACTTCATAAGTTATGTAAGTGTCTAACCACTGTGTTGTATATCTGCAACTAATAAATAATATTGGATGTCAACTGTAATTGAAATTTGGAAAATAAAATGAAGTGAATACAAGACAAAAATAGTAAGAAAGATATACAAATTTTTTACTTGCTTTTACCTTCACCCCTTTCCCAGCTCAATTGCATTCTTGAAGATAGCAATTTAAATTCACAACATGGGACATTGGTGTCTGGATCCAGACAGATCTAAGCAGATCTTATCCTGAATGATTGTTTTCTTCTGTTCTGACCTGCTTGGGGCTACCTGAAGGACTAATGCAAGGTGCTTGTTTTTCCTCTGTTTATGCAAGAACACACTCAAGAGGAAAAGGCACTACACTGTACAGAAAATCTCTAGAACTTGCATAGCGCCTATAGTTAAAAATGCTGTATTGTGAACTCAAATTTTAAGAGGATAAAACTCATGTTAAGTGTTCTGATCAGAGAAACAGTGGACACAAGGAAAGTTGTAAAAGTGAAGGCTATGTGTATTACTTTGATGGTGGAGATGGATTTTTTGGGTATATGCAAGAGTCCAAACTCATCAAATTGTAGATTTTAAATATGTGTAGTTTTATATGTTAATTATACCTCAATAAAGTTGTTATAAAAAGATAGATAAGTGGCTATGCAGAAGGAATTCCTCAAAAACATTGTAAAACAACTGAATAACTTGATGCACATAAGGTAAGATACTGCAATTGAACTAAATGACAGAAATGCTGAAAGCCTGGGAGGAAAAGCTGGGAGTTTCTTCAGACAATTAGGGCATTGAAGGGCACATGAATATATTTGGGAATTTAGGAAACCATGCACATGCTGAGGGGCAATGCAAGTTCAGAGAAGAACCTACTAAGCTTTTATTTCTGGCTCATCTCTAGGCTCAGAATTAACAATGAGTGAAGAATAAGGCAGTTATAGAAAGCTTGGTTAAATGTTGAAGAAGTTTCTCAATAAAGAGTCAGTTTGTAAAGTTTTGGATAGCTTTATTTTTATATAAGGTGAGAAGGTAGATAAAATAAATATATTTATTCTTCCTTTTTTCTTTTGACTCCATACATTCAAGTAAATCTCTTTAAAAAGACAAACCACAAACTATAACAAAAGAAACTTAAAAAATGGACCACATTAAAAAAAATGCAGACTTTACAAGCATAGTTTAGAAAAATTACTAAAAAACAAATAAATAAAAGCAAATGAAAACTGACATCAAGCAACAAAAACAAACTCTGAGTAGATAAAATATTTGGTTTCTAGATTTACCACATTATAGCTTTCAAAATAATAATATTTTAACAGAAACTTCAAAGGCATGGAAATGAACAACAAAGTATGGCCCATTCATAGAATAAATTAACCTAAATGTCCTTAAAGAAGCACAGATATTGGACTTGCTAGACAAAGAAGTAAATCTACTATCCTAAAAATGTGCAATAAACAAGACCAGGAGAATGATATCTTAACAAATATACATTATTGATAAAAAGATAGAAATAAAAGAAGAACCAAACAGCTATTCAGGAAATAAAAATTATAACCAGTGAAATTTTAAAAAATTAACACAAATGCTTCAAGGAAGATTTGAACAAACAGAAGTAAGAAGCAGCACACTTGAAGATGCAATTGAAATCCAATCCAAGGACCAGAAATAAAAAAGAATTAAGAAAAATGAAGAGTCTGAGACTTGTGGGACACTATTAAGTGTACCAATAAACACATAATGGTAGTCTCATAAGGAGAGCAGAGAGAAAAAAGAGCAGAAAGAGTATTTCAAGAAATAATTAAAAAACTATTTCCAAATTTAAGAAAGGTTATGAATCTACCACTCTAAGAAACTCAGTGAATTTTAAAAAGGATAGATTAAAAAATATATTCACCAAGACACATTGAATCTTGAAAGCAACAAAACAAGCACGTTGTCACATATAAATAAGGGGTAGTCAATAAAGTTAACAACAATGTAAAGGAAGAGAAGTGGAGATGTATAGGAGCAGAGGTTTTGTATACTATGAAACAAAGGTGATATTAATTTAAAATCACTGCTATAATTTTAATTGTATATTTATATTTGCATGTTATACATATATTGTATATTACACTAAGTTTAATGACTTCAAGGTTCATTCATGTTTTAGCAGTTATAAATATTTTTTTATCTTTATATATCTAAATAATATACCATTATGCAAATGCATAATTATAAATCTGTTAATGGACAAGCAATGTGCAAAAATGTAATTTGCAACAACATATATTATTTGAATATACTACTATTTGTTTATCCATCTATCAATTGATAAGCGCTTGTGTTGTTTAACAGTTTAGCTGCTATGAACTCATGTGTAAATATTTGTTTGAGTACCTGCTTTCAATTATTTTGAATATATGTAGAAGAATTATTGGGTTATATGGTAATTTTTTGTTCAACTTTCTAAGGAACCACCATACTTTTTTCCACGGTAGCTGCAGTATTAAACATTCTGAGCCAGTAGTGTATCAAAAGGTCACATATTTTATCATTTTGTGTATACAAAATATACAGAATAGTTGAATTTGTAGAAATAGAAAGTACATTGGTGGATATCAGAGAATAGGAGAAGAATAAAATTGGCATAGCTTCTTAATGAATGTGGGAGTTTCTTAGGTGTTAGTAAAGATTTTTTTCAGGACTTTTGTTCTGCATAAATGGATCTTGGATTGCCACACCTTCCCAAAAATAAATAAAAAGCTGAACATACTACAAAACCAACAACTTCTCTTGTATCCATAATAGAGATGAATAAACAGAAGAAACCACTTCCACCCAAGATTGAAGAAATCGAGAGTCCAATAAAGAGAATCATAGCTTATCAGAACAGAGATTTACAAGTGAAATACTCTATAAAAACAAGTGCTGGGTTAAAAACCCTGAACTGTAATTGAAAATTGCTGGATACTCAATGTGGACAACTCTGAAAGTTAAAACCTTCAAGGGAACGCATTTATAGATGGGCTTAAACAATATTTGAGATTTATGAGGGGGGCCCAAGAAAACCAGAATTTATTCATAAAAAGTTGTGTATTTTTTCTAACATGTTTAAACTTCAGTCACTTTCAAAGTACTCTTTATTTGATGCAATGTAACGATTAAGATGCTTTTTACACTGCTCAAAACAGTTTTTGAACTCGTCAAATTTGATGCCTTCTAGTGTTTCCATCATTTTTTTGTTTCACCTCTTCCACATTGGCAAAACATTTGTCTTTGAGGACACTTTTTTATCTGGGGAAGCCAAAAAAAAGTCACTTGGGGTGAGATCAGGTGAATAGGGAAGGTGGAGCATGGGGCTCATCCCATTTTTAGTAAAAAACTGCTGAACACTCAGCATAATGTGGGCAGGTTCTTTGTTATGGTGGAAGATCCAGTCATCCGTTTGCCACAACTTGGGACATTTTTTTTGCAACTTTTGATGCAACCTTCTCAAAATTTGCAGATAAAAACTCTGGTTGAACATTTGACCTGGATAAACAAATTTTCAGTGCACAATCCCTCTTACATATAAAACAAAGTTCATTCTAGGTTTTGTTTTGCTTTGTTTTGTTTTATCACTCCATTTGTACTTGTAGGAGCTTGTTCAAAGTTTCACAGTAAATATCTGGCAACAGGATGGGAAAACAGGCCATTTTGAAAGATACCAGAGCAGTCTGGGTTTGTTTTCTTTGTTTTATTTTTTGTTTTTTAACAAGGCCTTTCCTCAGGGAAAACTAGTTAATTATATCCTAACTTACAAGGCTATTATCAGACCCTAACTGACATGGAAACAGAAATACCCAATTTGAGCCTGCTGTAGATTACCACATAAAAGAATAAAAACAATCAGCTTATTCTAGCTATCCTGTCCCACCTAAAAGAGGAAAAACCCAGAAACTCTTGTGAAGTTTATAGAGTCCTAGGATCACTTAAAAACTGAGAACTAGTTCTAAGCTTTATAATGCTTTCTTTTCTCCCACACTTCACTACCACATTACTGAATAACTATTTACAGTGTTTCCTTCTAACCAATATATTGTCAGGTTATCAATAAATATTCCAAGGCAGACTTCTGGTCAAAATGGGAGAGTAGATAAATGAAGAGCTTGCTTTCTCTCATGACCATATCAGAATTACAACTAAATGTTAGGAAAAAAATATTATTGAGAATCACCTAAAGACTACCTGAACAGAAGTTTTATAACTAAGAGTATAAAAAGGAAGTCACATCAAGACCAGTAGAAAGGGTTATATAAAACAGCTAGTTTTTATACATATAGTGTGTGATGGTTAAAAATCAGGAGTGATATCTCAGTGTGGGGGTCCTATCTGAGGAGCAAGGGGTCCCATCCTCACACTGGTCTTCCCAGCTTAAGCCTCCAGTGCCAGGAAGAGAAGTGCCCACACATTTCTCTGTGAAAACCATCAGGAATTGCTTCTGAGAAGGAGGGCTGTTAGAGTATCAGATGTTTATTTTAGAGTGGCTCATACATAGATTCAATCATTAACAGATTCTCTCTCTGCTGTATTGCAAGAGCAGCAGATTAAAGAGTGTGAGGGACATATAGAGCAAAACTGTATTGACTTGTTTTAAGGGAAGTGCTGAAAGAATAGGGTTTGGGACAGCTCTCTCTGGGAGACCAGTGCTGGCAGGTGCCATTGTTTATTTGTTGAGCCCTCCCTCACCACTAGCTGGCCTGGCACAGATGGGTACAAAATCTGAGCTCTTTATTAATCTGGCTAACACTGTTCAGCTTGTCCTTGTGATTACCTGGGACAATACCCAAATGGCACACATGACCAAACCTCATCTGGTGACACTTCTACATAAGCAGCCTGCCTCAGCTCATGTTGGAGACTTTCCTAAATTCTTTCAAAGATCCACAAACCACCTAAAAACAGCAGTTGGCCTCAATGTGCCGAGTACCACTTCCTAAGCTACACCAAATCTGACACAAGTGACAACCAGTTTCAACTTGCATTGTAACTTCCATCAAGTAGCATTAACCCTGGCATAAGCAGTGGCCGGTCTTGGCTAGGAAATTGTCCTCAACTAAACACCCACAAACCCAGCACAAGTGACAGAAGAGTTTATCTCACATTGTGCTTCCCACCAGAGTGTCCCAAGCCTGACACTAGTGGCAGCCAGACTTGATTTGTAGAATAACCTCCCCCAAGTTCCTCTAAGACCAGAACAAGTGGCAAAAACCCCCTCAGGTCACTCTATACCTCCTGCCAGACAGCCTCAAACTTGGCACAAGGGGTGGTTGAAATTTATCTGCACCAAAATTCCTCTTAAGAGGCTCCATATACAACAAACCTGGTGGTCAGCTTTAGACCACACAAGATCACTACCCAACTAGCTCCACAAATGACACACTTGAAGGGTGCACATAAATGTCATCAGAGCCCGGCCAAAGTGACTCCCACACAATGGGGTCAGCCCTTGAAAAACAGCTCATCCACTTTATTCATGGCCAGTCTTCTCAGCCAATCTGCCTGAGAGTCAGTCTTATTCACTAATGTGCCAATAGCAATTAAAACTCAACTACAATAAGAGAGCACACAAAATCTCACAATCTATACAAAGGACACCACTGGAGCACCTAGCTCAGTTAACAAAAGGGACTGCCACTGGTCCCCATAAGACACCTACTACATAAAACCACCCTGACAAGACTTAAAGACAAAATATGGCTGACTAACATATAGAAACAAATACAAGAAGGGAACCAAAATGAGGAGAAAAAGATATGTGTCTCAAATTAAAGAAAAGGAAAACCTCTGGAAAAAAAAATAAACAAGAAATCTACCAGATACACAGTTCAAAACACTGGTTATAAAGAATGCTCAATAAATTTAGGTGAAGAATAGACGAAGTAAGTGAGAACTTTAATAAAGAATGAAGAAATGTAAAAAGTGAAATAGAAAACATTAAAAATTCAGAAATGAAGAATACAATAACTGAAATAAGAAATACATTAGAATGAATAAACAGCAGATCAAGTAAAGCAGGGGATCACCTGAATGATCTGGAAGACAATATAGCAGAAAATGCCCAATTACAACAGCAAAAAGACAAAGTAATTTTAAAAATAAACATAGTTTTGTGGCCTCTGGGACAATATCAAGTGTAACAACATTCTCATTATTGGGTATCGAGAGAGAGAGAGAGAGAGAGAGAGAGAGAGAGGAAGGAATTGAAAATATACTTGAAAAAAGATAATGACTAAAATCTTACCTAGACTGGCAAAGGAAATAGCCAAAAAAAAGTCCAGTAAGTGTCACTAACAAGATGAACCCAAAGAAGCCCACATTGAGAAACATCATAGTTAAAATGCCAATGGTAAAAGACAAAGAATAAATAAAAAATAAAGCAAGTGAAAAGTAATTAGTTTTATACAAGGGAGCTCCCATAAGATTATAAACTGATTTCTTAACAGAGACTATGCAGGTCAGAAGAAAATGGCACAAAATATTCAAAATGCTAACCTACAAAAAGATTACTCTACACAGCAAGATTTAGGAAGTTTAGAGGACAGCAGGTAGGATAAATGCAATAATAATAATAATAATGATAATAGTAATAATAATAATTAATAATACAAAAATACATCTACGTATGTTGTTTTCAAATTACAGCATGTCAAAAGTAAACAAAAGTAAATCTTAAAAGAAGTGATCAAAATATACATTACCTATAAAGGAGAAAAATTTAGGAGTACATATGACTTCTCAGAAACCAAGCAAACAAGAAGAGAGTGGCATGTAATATTTAAAATATTTAGAGAAAAAGCCCAACAACCTAGAATTCCATAAACTGCAAAATTGTCTTTTAAAAGTGAAAAAGAAATAAAGACTTTCTCAGACAACAATTGAGCCAATGTGTTTTCATTTTACCTGTCTTGCAAAAAATATTTTTAAAAAGTTATTTAATGAAAAGGAAAACAACATAGGTCAGAAACTCAAATCTACATGAAGCAAGAGCATTGAAGAAATAAGTGAAGGTAAAATTAAAAGTTTTTTTCTCACTCGTAATTGATCCAATCGATAACAACTGGTTCAAAATAATACCAACAGGCTGTTGGATCTGGAGGAGCTACTGAGGTGGTAGTTAAAGGCCTGGATGATAGGAATTATGTCTCATATAAATTTAAAAGTGCATTAAAGCAATGTAAAGAAATTAAAGCCAGGAAGAAGGCAAGATGGTGACTGGAGAGGAGGTCCCTAAAGCCTCTCCCAGAAAACACAATTGAACGGCCATCCAGGAGCCAAGAAAGAGGACCCTGAGTGACAAAACAGCTGTTGAGAAATCCACAAATCGCAAGTAAACACCTGAAAGTTGGAGAGAAGGGGGCGAGTCGGGGAGAGGGAAGGAAGCAGAGAACACAACAGGATCTGAGAAGCGCAGTTTTGGGGAGGGGAGAGATCACAGGGGGAGGTGGGCTTTGGAGCTGCTTGCTGGGGATGGAGTTTGGGAGCAAGCCTCTGGAACTTTTGAGCGAGGACTCTGAACTGCAAAGATGACACCCCAGCTCTAAGCCTCCTGAAGACCTACACAGGGCTGCAGTTCCTGTTCCCAGCCTGCTGCAAAGGTGACCCTGCTATCTCAGGCTAGGCCCACAGCTTTGGACGAATGGAATGTGCACTTCCTCATGCACCGCAGGGTTCTGAAAGCAGTGTGAACCCATAGACAGCCAGATGCTGAATCAGGACTAGGAAGAAAAACTGATTTGATAGCATTTTGGTAGCATTCACCTGAGCCAGCAGAAACAAGCCCTGGAACAGCTTCCCCAGCAAAGGGCAGAAGGCAGAACCGCCTTTGGAAGGCCCTTCGTTGGCCTCTCCCCAGGATATATGCGCATAGCCTCCAAAGGCAGTAGGAGATCAGAAAAAAGAAAAGAACAGCCCCCTCTCCCCCAAAACTTGACCCCCAGTGCCACCTAGTGTCTGCCCTACAGCAAGACACCACAAAAGCAATAATCTGGGCACTGAACATAAAGCCCTCATGTCAAAAAGGAAGAACCCAGTGGACAGGATGAATTCCTTAAAAACTAAAACTCCTCAGAAAGAACATGAAATTTACCCAGAAGACAGCTTGACAGAACTGGAAGAGTCTGATTTAAGTGACACAGCATTTAAAGCAGCCATTCTAAAGGCTGTGAGAGAAATGAAAACCTATTGGCAGAATACCATAGCCGAGATAAATAATATAAAAAAGGATATAAACTACATAAAAAAGGGACTCTGTGAACAAAAAGAACAATTTAACAAAGAAATTCAAAACATAAGAAAGATTGAGACGGAAATACAAGAAATAAATAATATGATAAAAGAAGTGAGAAATGAAATAACTGCCATAGGAAACAGGACCAACCAGATGGAGGAAAGAAATACTGATATTGAAGATCAGAACATGGAAACAGCTCAGAAAGAGGAAGAGAGCGAATATAGAACCAAAAGGATTGAAAGAACTCTGCAAGAACCATCTGACTCCACGAGACAAAACAACATCAGGATAATAGGAATAGAAGAGGGGGCATAGCAATCTACAGAGCACATACTCAAACAAATTGTAGATGAGAATTTTCCAAACCTATGGAAAGATCTGGAACCCCAAGTTCAAGAAGAAAACAGGTCCCCCAGATACCTGGACCCCAAAGATCTTCTCCAAGACACGTAGTACTAAAGATGTCCAAAACTAAAGACAAAGAGACAATTCTCAAGGCAGCCAGGTAAAAAAGAACTATAACCTTTAGAGGAAAACACACCAGGCTGGCATCAGATTTCTCAGCAGAAACTCTACAAGCCAGGACAGAGTCGAATCTAATATTCAAAAATTTAAAAGATGATCTCCAGGTCCATTCGTTTTGTTGCAAATGGCAATATTTCATCTTTACTTATATCTGAGTAATATTCCATTGTGTATATGTACGACATCTTCTTTATCCAGTCATCTGTTGCAGGACACTTTGGTTGTTTCCTTGGAGATCATCATGCTTAGTGAAATAAGCCAGACAGAAAAAACAAGGAACTATATGATTTAACACATATGTGGAATATAAAACTAAAAGCAAAGAAAAAAAAGAAATGAACAAACATATAACCCAAGGACACAATCAATAGTTTAATGTTTATTTGGGGACGAGTGGGTTAGGGAGGGGAGAAAGGGAAGGGGGTGGGAGAGGAGGGGGTAAGCTAAATATGAGGTGATGGAAAGAGAAGTCACACTGGGTGGTGAACTTATTATACAGCAAGTTGACAATGCACTGTAGAATTGTATGCCTGAAACCTATGTAATCCTTACTTACAGATGTCACCCCAATAAGTCTAACAATAAAAATGAATTAAAAAATTAAATAAAACACAAATACAATCAAAATATTCAACTAATAAAGATTATTCTTGATAAATAAAAAAAATTTAAAAGAGAGAAACTTCCAGCCAAGAATAAATTATCCAGCAAAATTACATTTCAGACATGAAGGTGGAATAAAGACCTTCTCAGACAAACAGAAGCTGAGGGAAATTTGCCAGAACAAGGCCAGCACTCCAAGAAATACTGAAGGAGGCTCTTCAGCCTGAAACAAAGCATCAGGAAAAATGGAACAAAGTTGGAGCATCAAGAAAGAAACAAAAATAAACAAACAAACAAACAAACAAAAACAAAGAAAGAAATAAGTAATGGCCACAGGAAATCCTCACATATTGATCGTCCCTTTAAATGTTAATGGACTGAGAACTCACCAATAAAAAGACACAGAGTAGCAGACTGGATTAAAAAACAGAATGCATCCATATGCTGTCTCCAAGAAACACACCTCAGCTGTAAGGACAAACACAGACTCAGAGTGAAAGGATGGCATACAATACTCCAAGCAAATGGTTACCGGATAAGCAGGAATGGCCATACTGATATCTGATGAAATAAACTTCAAGTTAAAAAAGATAGTAAAAGACAAAGATGGTCGTTACATAATGATAAAAGGCACAATGCAACAACAAGAAGACTTGACACTAATCAACATATATGCTCCCAATCAGGATACACCAAAATATACAAGGAAACTACTAATAGACTTGAAAGGAGAAACTGATGAATACACAATCATAGTGGGGGACTTAAACACCCCGCTAACAGCCATGGACAGATCATCCAAACAGAAAATAAATAAGGAAATAACAGCTCTAAATGACACATTACAACAATTGGACATAATTGACATTTACAGGACACTTCATCCAGCAAAAAGAGACTACACCTTCTTTTCTAGTGCGCATGGAACATTCTCAAGAATAGACCACATGCTGGGACACAAAAGTATCCTCAGCAAATTCAAGAAGATCAAAATCATACCAAGTGTATTCTCAGACCATAAAGCTTTGAAATTGAAGATCAACTGTAAAAGGAAAGCAGAAAAAAAGACATATACATAGAGATTAAATAACAGCTTATTTAAAAAGGACTGGATAAAAGAACAAATAAAAGATGAGATTAAAAATACATAGAAACTGATGACAATGAAAATACAAAGTAGCAGAATTATTGGGACACAGCAAAATCGGTAGTAAGAAGGAAATTTATATCACTAAAAGCCTATCTTAAGAAACAAGAAAAATCACAAGCAAACATCTTAGCATCCCATCTTAAAGAACTAGAAAAAGAAGAGCAGACCAAACCCAAAGTCAGCAGAAGGAAAGAAATAATAAAAATTAATGCAGAGCTAAACCAACTAGAGAACAGAAGGACAATAGAAAATATTAATATAACGAAGAGCTGGTTCTTTGGGAAAGTCAACAAAATTGACAAACCCCTGGTGAGACTAATCAAAGGACGAAAGGAAAGGACACAAATATCCAAAATTAGAAATGAAAGGGGAGAAATTACCACTGATACCACAGAAATACAAAGGATTATAAGAAAACATTATGTAGGACTTTATGCCACGAAAATTAACAACCTAGAAGAAATGGACAAGTTTCTGAAAACTTATAGCCTACCGAGACTGAACCAAGAAGAACTGGATAATCTAAATAGACCAATCAATAGCAACGAGATTGAAATGACTATCCATAATCTCCCTAAAGGCAAAAGCCCTGGACCAGATGGTTTCACCAACGAGATCTACCAAGCATTGAAAGAAGAATTAATGCCTATCCTCCTCAGACTCTTCCAAAAAATTGAAGAGGAAGCAATACTTTCTAACTCATTCTATGAGGACAACATTACTCTAATACCAAAGCCTTGGAAAGACAACACATAAAAGAAAACTATAGACCAATATCTCTGATGAACACAGATGCAAAAATCCTGAACAAAATATTAGGAAATAAAACACAACAATGCATCAAAAAGATCATACATCAAGATCAAGTGGGATTCATCCTGGGAGCACAAGGATGGCTCAACATACGAAAATCAATCAATGTGATACACTAGATAAACAAAATCAAAGCTAAACACCATATGGTCAATTCAATTGATGCAGAAAAAGCTTTCGACAAGATACAGCTTCCATTTATAATCAAAACACTAAATAAAATAGGTATAGAAGGAAAGTATCTCAACATAATAAAGGCCATATATGACGGACCCTTTGCTAACATCATACTGAATGGGGAAAAGCTTATGCTTATTCCCCTAAAATCAGGAACAAGACAGGGATTCCCCCTGTCACCACTGTTATTTAATATAGTACTGGAAGTTCTAGCCACAACAATCAGGAAGAGAAATGAATAAATTGTATCCAAATTGGGAAAGAAGAGGTCAAATTGTCACTATTTGCGGATGACATGATCCTTTATATAAAAATATTCCAAAGATTCCACCAAACTATTAGAAACAATTAACGAATATAGTAAAGGTGCAGGATACAAAATCAGAAATCAACAGCATTCCTTTGTAAAAACAATGAATCCTCAGAAAAAGAAATGAGGGAGTCAATTCGTTTTGCTATCACAACAAAATAAAATGAAATACCTAGGAATTAACTTAACAAACCACGTCACAGACTTATACACAGAAAACTATAAGACATTTTTGAAAGAAATTGGAACAGACTTTAAGAGGTGGAAAAATATCCCCTGTTCATGGATAGGAAGACTTAACATTGTTAAAATGGCCATTCTGCCCAAACCAATCTACAGATTTAATGCAATACCCATCAAAATCCCACAATCATACTTTCGTGAAATAGATAAAAGAATTATTAGATTTATATGGAACCATAAAAGACCTCGAATTGCCAAAGCAATACTACATAAAAAGAATAAGGCTGGTGGCATTACACTTCCTGACTTCTATTTATATTACAAAGCATCAATAGTCAAAACAGC
>PVJL010007879.1:18350-45052 GCA_004026885.1 Lyroderma lyra | reverse complement strand
AAAATATAGACCAAGGGAATAGAACTGAAAACCCAGAAATAAACCCACAAATATATGGACAAATAATTTTCAATAAAGGAGCAAAAAACAAACAATGGGGAAAAGACAGCCTCTTTAGTAGGTGGTGCTGGGAAAAGTGGAAAAACATATGCAAAAGAATGAACCTGAGCTGTGAACTCTCTCCATATGCAAAAATTAACTCAAAATGGATTAAAGACCTTCATATAAGACCTGCAACAATAAACTGTATAGAAGAAGACATTGGTACTAAACTTATAGACCTAGGACTCAAGGAAGACTTCATAAACCTGTCCTCAAAGGTAAGGGAATTAAAAGCAAAAATAAATGAATGGGACTATATCAAACTAAAAAGCTTCTGCACAGTCAAAGAAACCATCAACAAGGCAAAGAGACAGCCAACTAAATGGGAGAAAATATTTGCAAATAACACATCAGATAAGGGTCTAATATCTAAAATATATAAAGAACTAATAAGACTTAACAACAAAAAAACAAACAACCCAATTGAAAAGTGGGCAGAAGAACTAAACAGACACTTCTCCCACGAAGAAATACAAATGACCAGCAGACATATGAAAAAATGCTCATCCTCATTAGATATGAGGGAAATGCAAATCAAAACCACAATGAGATACTACCTCTTGCCTGTTAGAATGGCTATTATCAACAAGACAAGGAATAACAAGTGCTGGAGAGGATGTGGAGAAAAAGGAACTCTGGTACACTGCTGGTGGGAGTGCAAACTGGTACAACCACTGTGGAAGGCAGTGTGGGTGTTTCTCAGAAAATTGAGAATGGAGCTACCATTTGACCCAGCAATCCCTCTTCTGGGGATCTACCCAAAAGACTTGAAAACCTTTGTCAGCAAAGACTTATGTACCCCAATGTTCATTGCAGCGCTGTTCACAGTGGCCAAAACATGGAAACAACCAAAGTGCCCTGCGACAGATGACTGGATAAAGAAGCTGTGGTACATATACACAGTGGAATATTACTCAGCTATAAGAAAAGATGAAATATTGCCATTTGCGACAAAATGGATGGACCTGGAGATCATCATGCTTAGTGAAATAAGCCAGACAGTAAAAACAAATAACTGTATGACTTCAGTCATATGCGGAATATAAAACTGAAAGCAAAGGAAAAAGAAATGAAGAAACAAATAATCCATGCATACAATCAATAGTTTAATGTTTATTTGCGGATGAGTAGGATAAGGAGGGGAGAAAGTGGAAGGGGTGGGAGAGGAGAGGGGAAACTTAATATAAGGCAATGGAAAGAGAAGTCATATTAGGTGGTGAACTTATTATACATCAAATTGACAATGCACTGTAGAATTGTATGCCTGAAACCTATGTAATCCTTGCTAACAGATGTCACCCCAATAAGTCTAACAATAAAAATGAATTAAAATATAAACCTTTTTTTCACAGATCAAAAAAGTAATAATACCAACAATATATAGGGAGAATATGTATAGTTATGTATACATTTTATGTACATAATATGTAAATGTTTATGAATGGTTATATATAAGTAAAATAAATGCTAGCAATAGAACAAGAAAAAAGAGAGAGACATTAAAATTGTTTTGGTATTGTAAGATATTCACACTACCCACAAAGTTGTAGACTGTTATTTGAAAGTGGACTTGGATTAGCTGTAAATTTGTATCTCAAACTATAGTGCTACCACTGAAAAAGTAAAAAAAAAAAAAAAAGAGAGAGCAACTGATATGCTAAGAAAGAAGAGAAAATAGAGTAATATGAAGTGCTCAATTGAAACTCAAGAAGCAGTTACCAAGATCAAGATGGTGGCATGAGAGAAGATCTGGGAGCCTTTTCTGAAAAGTTCAAATTGAAAAGCTAAAATCCAACAAGAAAATCCTTAAGTGACATAGCTTCAGCTGAGAGATCTATACGTCAAGGAGAACACCTAAGGGTCAGAGAAAGGAAGCTGTGTGGGGGAAAAAAATAAAGCAGTGTAAAGAAATGGCTATGGAAAGAGATCTGAGGCTGGCAGAAATAAGAGTGAGGTGGGGGTCTGGGGACAAGGGCAGAAGGACAGTGTGATCCTAGGAGTGCTGGAGGCTGAGAGCTGACAAAGGCAGAAGCATGGGCAGCTGAAGCCCCATGAGGCTGTGGACCAGTTCAAGCCCAAGGCCAATCCCCAACCAGAGCACCATGCCCTGTACAGGTTAGGCCTAAACAAAGGTGTGCTAAAGTTCCCTGTTCAAAAATAGGGCCCCAACTAGAATGCAGTGTGCAAGAACACTGACTTGGTCACAAGTCAGCCCTGGGTGAGCTTGAGACTAACAGCAGCAGCCATACAAATGCTGACCAGAACAAAACACAATCCTGGGTAAAATGCAAGCCCAGGAGAAAAGACAAAAGCAGAATCAAAGGTGTTCATTAGTCCCACCCAGTGCACTTCTGATGCAGAAGCAGGGTTATGTTACTGCTGAGCCAGCACCAATTGGAGAAACCTCAAAACACACAATAGCTGTAACCAACACTGCATTCATCACCAGACATAAATTATAAATACAGAACCTAGTTTCTTCCCCTAACTGTTTAGCAAAGCTCACTTTCCCCAACTCCATCTAGGGCCTGCTTAAAGCCAGCTGAAAATGGCAAACCACCACTACCCTGTCCTTCAGTAAAACGTGCAATTTCTCAATAACCCTGACCCTGCAGAAACCACAGCAGGGCTCAGGGTAACTGCAAAACACAGGAGCAGTAGCTTCTGCCTGCACTTATTTCAGAGGCATAAAGTGCCCCCCCACACATCTTCCCAGGGAGAAGGCACATTGAGACCAGGGCAACACAATCACAAAAGAGAGGTCCACCTTCCAGGAAACCTTCCTGAGTGAGAAGACCGAATAACCAAAACACACACACACACACACACACACACACACACACACACACACACATTGAAAGATACTGCAATGACACCAACTGGGATTTGAAAGAAAGACCTCTTCACATTTGCCAGCAAAAACATCCTTATGTCCAGGAAAGAAACACATCAACTAAATGAGTACCCTAGGGATCAAAATGCTCAAAGAGAAAATGAAAAACTCTAGAAGAGAAACATAGATTGGAAATATGTGATCTATATGACACAGAATTCAATATTGCACTACTTAAAACACTCAGAGAGGTCAAAGAATGCTGGTAGAGTACTCAGACACAGCTAAATGATCTCAGAAAGGAAATTTGTGAACAAAAGAAAAACATAAAGAATGAAAATGAAACTATAAAAAAAACAACGAAGTAGAAATTCTAAAGATAAACAACTCAATAGAAGAAATAAAAAATAAATTGACTTGCATAGTAAGCAGGGCCAAGCAAATGAGGGAAAGATTTAGTCACATTGAAGATAGCAATATAGAGATGTTCAAGAAGGAAGAAGAGATTTTTCAGAGTCAAAAGAAAAAAAAGAACTCTACAAGAACTCTCTAACTCTATTAGAAAGAGCAACATTGGAATAATGAGAATATCAGAGAGGGCAGAACAGAATTCTACAGAGAACTTACTCAAATAAAGAGTAGATGAGAACTTTCCAAATCTATGAAAATAACTGAATCTTAAAACTCAAAATAAAAGCAAAATCAAAAACTAAAAACAGGACCCCCAGCTACTTGAATTTTAGCATACTTTTTTCAAGACACATTATACAGAAAATGTCAAATTCAAACAAAAGGAAAGAATTCTCAAGGCGGCCAGGAGAAAAATAATTATAAAGTTTAAAGTAAAGCCCAACAGGCTATTATCGGACTTCTCAGCAGAAACTCTACAAGCCAAGACAGAGTAGAATCAAATATTCAAAATATTAAAAAAGAGAAACTACCAACCAAGAGTGATCAATCCAGCAAGGCTATCCTTTAGATATGAAGGAGTAAAGAAGAACTTTTCAGACATATAGAAGCTGAGAGAATTCTCTAGCATAAGGCAGTCATTTCAGAAAATACCGCAGAGAGCTATACAACATGAAACAAAAAGTAAAAATAAATAGGAAAATGTTGGGCCAACAAAAACATAAAAAGGGAGGAAGTAAAAGTTTACATTTCCAAAAGGGAATGGAGATTAAAAAAAACATGTTCAAGCAAAGGAGCCACTAAATATAAGAAACTTCATTTTTCACAAAACTCTCAGTAACTACTCAAAACAAAACAAAAGAAACAATAAAAAAACATAACCAAGAAATATATTCCCCCAAAAAAGAGAAAAAATAAGGAATACAGAACACCACCAAACTAAAATAAAAACTGACAGTGAGAAAAAAAAACAAAAAAACAAATCAAGACATCAAGCTACCAGAAAGCAGATAATAAAATGGCCATAGAAAATCCTTATATCAATTATCAACTTAAATATGAATGGACTGAATTCACCAATATAAAGGCACAGAGTAGCAGACTGGATTAAAAGACAAAACCTATTCATATGCTGTCTCCAAAAAACACGCCTCTGCCACAAGGACAAACACAGTCCCAAAGTGAAAGGGTGAAAAAATACTTTAAGAAAATGATATCCAGAATAAAAGGAGTAGCCATACTTACATCTGATGACACAGACTTTAGGATGAAGAAGATAATAAGAAACAAAGAAAATATTTCATAATGATAAAGGGGAGAATACAACAACAAGAAGACATGGCACTCATTAATATATATGCACTCAATGAGGAAGCATCAAAATTTACAAAGCAACTGCTAACAGACTAAAATAAAAAACTGACAGAAATAAAATTATAGTAGGGAATTTAAACAGCCCTTGACAGCTCTGAACAGATCATCTAAATAAAAAATAAATTTAAAAAATCAGCTTTAAGGGATACATTACAGCAATTGGACATAATTGATATTTACAGGACACTCCACCCTACAACACGAGATTATACATTCTTTTCAAGTGCACATGAAACATTCTCAAAAATAGACCATATGCTGAAAAACAAAACTAGCATCAGCAAATTTAAAAAGATTTAAATAATATCAAGTATATTCTCAGACAACAAAGCTCTGAAATTGGAGATCAACCACAAAAAGAGAGCAGAAAGAGCCACATATGCATGGAGATTAAACAACATGCTTTATAAAGATGACTGGATCAAAGAAAAAATAAAAAGGATTAAAAATACATATAAACTAATTATAAAGAAAATACAATTATCAAAACTATTAGGAAACAGTGAAAGCAGTAATAAGAGAAAAATTATTATAATAATAGGGTTATCTCAAGAAACCAAAAAAAAAAAAAAAAAAAAAAAAAAAAAAAAAAAAAAAAAAAAAAAAAAAAAAAAAAAAAAAAAAAAAAAAAAAAAAAAAAAAAAAAAAAAAAAAAAAAAAAAAAAAAAAAAAAAAAAAAAAAAAAAAAAAAAAAAAAAAAAAAAAAAAAAAAAAAAAAAAAAAAAACCAAAAGTAAAAAACATAAAGTTCCATCTTAAAGAACTGGAAAAGGAAGAACAAACAAACAGAGTCCAAATTCAGCAGAAGTAGAGAAATAATAAAAATTAGAGAAGAACTAAATGAAATACAAAACAGAAAAACAATATAAAAAATCAATGCAACAAAGAGCCAGTTCCTTAAAAAAGATGAATAAAATAAACAAATTACTGGCTAGAGTCAACAAAGGACAAACAAAAGAAGTACAAACAACCAACTTTGGAAATGAAAGGGGGAAAATTACAGTTGATACTACAGAAATGCTAAGGATCATATGAAAATATTATGAAAGATTATATGCCACCACATTTAAAACCCAGAAGAGTTGGACAAGTTTCTAGAAACACATATTCTACCTAGACTAAACCAAGAATAACTGGATAATGTAAATACATCAATCAACAGTGAGGGAATTAAAACAATCATCCAAAACCTCCCCAAAAGAAAAACCCCAGGACCAGATGGTCTCACCAATGAGTTTTATCATACATTCAAAAAAAATTTATTCCTATATTTCTTAAACTGTTCCAAGAAATTGAAGAAGAGACAACACTTCACAACTTATTCTATGAGGCGATCATTACTCAAATACTAAAGCCTGATAAGAACAACACAAAAAAAGAAAGCTATAGACCAATATTTCTGATGAATATAAATACAAAAATTCTAAAGAAAATACTTGCAAATAGAATAAAACAATGCATTAAGAAGATTATACACCATGATCACATGGGATTAATTTTAGGGCCACAAGGATGGTAAAACATGTGCAAATCAAACAATATAATGCATCACATAAACACAATACAAGATAAAATTATATGATTATAACAATTGAAGCAGAAAAAGCATTTGACATGATACATCTATTTATGATCAAAACACTTATAATAATAAAATGGGGAAAGTAAACTTCCTCACTATAATAAAGAACATATATGAAAAACTGTCAGCTAATATCATACTGAATAGGAAGAAACTGAAGCTTATTCTTCCAAAATCAGGAACAAGACAGGGATGTCTTCTGTCACCCCTTTATTCAATATAGTACTGAAAGTTCTCCAAATTACAAGAGTAGAAATTAAATTGTCACTTTTTGCAGATGACATGATTCTTTATATAAAAATTCCTAAAGACTACACCAAAAAGCTATTAGAAGAAAATAAATGAATAGAGTAAAATTGCAGGATACAAAATCAATGTACAAAAATTAATTGCTATTTTATATATAAACAATGAAACTACAGAAAAAAAAACAAGAAAAACAATATATTTTGCAATTGCAAAACAACAAAAAAATACCTAGGAACAAACTTGAAGGGTTTATACCCTGAAAACTATATGACATTACTAAAAGAAACTGAAGAGGACAAAAAGAAATGGAAAGATATTCCATGTTCATAGCTTGGAAAACTCAATATAGTTAAAATGGCCACATTACCCAAAGCAATATAGAGATTTAATGCAATTCCTATCAAAATCCCAAAGACTTACTTTTAAGAAATAGATAAAAAATGTCATTAGATTCATATGGAACCAAAAAAAAAAAAACCCTAAGGGGGCAAACAAATAATATATAAAATGAATAAGGCTGGAGGCATCATGCTCCTCAACTTGAACATATACTACAAAGTATCCATAATAAAAATACCTTGGTATTGTCAGAAGAACAGAAACACAGATCAATCCCACAGAACAAAAATTCCAGTAATAAAACCACAAATATATGGACAGATAATTTTTGGCAAAGCAGCAAAAAAATACAAATGGGGAAAAGAAAGCCTCTTCAGTAAATAGTGCTGGGAAAATTGGAAAAACACATGCAGAAGAATGTATCTGAAGGACAAATTTCACCATATACAAAATTAATGCACAATGGATTGATGACCTCCACATAAGATCCCAAACAATAAACCGTATATTAGAAAACATCAGTACTACAATTATGGACCTTAAATCCAGGGAGGATTTTATGAACCTGACTTTAAATGCACTGGAAGTAAAAGCAAAAATAAGTGAATGGGCTATGTAATACTAAAAAGCTTCTGCACAGCAAAAACAAACAAACAAACAAAAACAATTAACAAAGTGAAGAGACAAATAACCAAGTAGGAGAAATTATTTGCAAACAACACCTCTGATAAGGGGCTAATATCTAACATATATAAAGAACAACATATAAAAAACTTGTACAAATCAACAGAAAAAATTTAAAAATTCGATTAAAAAATGGACAGAGGACTGAACAAACACTTCTCCTATGAAGACATACAAATACCCAACATTTTATATATATGTCCAACTTCACAAGTTGTTAGGAAATGCAAACCAAAACCACAATGAGATACCACCACACACCTGTTAAAATGGCTATTATTAATAAACCAAGAAATAACAGCTCACATTCATTCTTTTGCATATAGTTTTCCAATTTTCTCAGCACCATCTACTGAAGAGGGATTCGTTCCCTCATTGTACATTATTAGCTCCTTTATGATAAACTAATTGCCCATATATTTGTGGGTTTATTTCTGAGGTTTTGATTCTGTTTCATTGGTCTCTGTGTCTGTTTTTCTGCAAATACAAAGTTATTTTGATTATTTATGCTTTGTAGTATAAATTGAAATAAAAACGGATTAAAGACCTCCATATAAGAACCAAAACAATAAACTGTATACAAGAAAACATTGGTATTAAATTTATAGATTTCAGACTCAAGGAGGACCTCATGAACCCAGCTTCAAAGTCAAGGGAAGTAAAAACAAAAATAAATGGAATTCCCAAGGAGATGGCAAAAAAAGGCAGTATGAGAGGGACCTCCAAAAAACCTCTCTGGAGATTGTAACTAATAAAACACCTATACTTTAAGCAAGGACCCTCTGAACAATGCACAAGTACAGCTAAAAAGCTTACTTGTTGCATTAAGATACTGCAGGTGGGCAGAGGGTTAAACAAAAGACTTATTCTACCTTACTTCTGACTTACTATGAAGCTACAATAATCAACATAGTGTGGTATCGGTGAAAGAACAAACACATAAATCAATGAAACAGAATAGAGAGCCCAGTTATAGACCCATATAAATATAGTCAATTAATCTTTGACGAACCAGCAAAAGCAATACAGTGGAGTAAAGGGAATATAAAAAGATTTTTTTCAACAAATGGTGATGGAATAATAAACATCCATGTGAAAAAAAAGTAAATCTATATTGAGATCTTACACCAATCACACAAATTACCTCCAAATAAATCATAGACACAAATTTAAAATGCAAAATTATAAAACACTTATAAGACAATATAGGAGAAAACCAAGATGATCTTGGGTATGGCAATAACCTTTTAGATACATCATCAGATGCATAATACATGTAAAAAATACTTGATAAGATAAACTTAGTTAAAATTAAAAACTTCTCTGAAAACATAGTGTCAAAAAAATGAGATAATCCACAGACTGGTAAACATATTTGCAAAAGACACATTTGATAGAACACTGTTATTCAAATGTACAAACAATTCTTATAAATCAACAGTAAGGAAACAAATAACTTCATTAGTAAATGGACAAGGACCTTTACAAATAACTGACCATAAAAGATATACAGATGGCAGAGATACAACAAAATGGCAGCATGAGAGACACCTCCAAAAAGCTCCTCTGGAGATTACAACTAATAAAACACCTCAACCAAAAATCCTTTACACATTGCCCAATCACAGCTAAGAAAGCCACATATTGCATTAAGGTACCTACAGGTGGGCAGAAGGTTATACAAAGGAGAAATAAAGGGAAGAGTGGGGACCTGGCCATGTAGGTCCCCTCTTGGAACTCTACCACTGGAAGAGGGAAGAGAAAGAAAGCAATGGGAGACTGCTCCAGACCTCACCAGATTTGCAGGACAGAGGAAAGAAGGCCCACATGGGACATGAGATTCCTCACCCACCGCACTTTGGTCCCAGGGGGTGCAGACCAGTCTGCAAACTGCAGCAGCCAGACTTTACTCCAGTTCCCAGAGGAGGGGGTGTGGCTGGGTGGTAAGCAGCCACAAGGTGAATGCTCTAGCTAGGAAGAAGGAGAGAGTGGACTTCATGCATGTTTCTCAGTCCACAACCAGGAAAATCTGAGAGACCAGCAAAGAGAGCTGACCTCAAAGTTCAGGGCAGGATCTGCTCATGGGGCAAAACTGGAACAGAAAGGTATAATCATGTCCAAACTCTCTGCATGATCCTCGGAGTCACAGGTTAAAAAAAAGCCACAAATGCCCCTCCCACACAGACCTCTGCCCACTCAGTATCAGATGCAAACGCTAATGAAACTACAGCTGGGAGTGTACAGAAAGGCTGCAAAAAATGAGAAAACAGAGAATTTAAGAGATGGAGACACATGATCCTTCAGAAACCAAGTTCAACGCAATGATTATAAAAATGCTTAAAGAACTGCATTGTAATTTCAACAGAGAGATAGCAGGCATTAAAGAAGACTTATAAACCATTACAAAGGACCAGAGAGAGATAATGATTACATTAACTGAAATGAAGAATGTAATAAAAGTCACTAAACTAGATAAAATAGAAGCACAAAGTGGTGATTTGCAAGAAAAGCCATCAGAAAACACTCAGAGGAAACAAATACGAGAATCCAGAAAAATGAGGATATTTTGAGATTCCTCTAGGACAATTTTAAGTGGAAGAATATAAGAATAATGGGTGTTTTGGGAGGGACATAGGAAAAGAAAGGAATCAAGAAAGTATTTGAAGAAATAATGAATAAAAATTTTGCTAACCTGGAGAAGGGATTAGACATACAAGTCCAAGATGCACAGAGAATCTCAAACAAGGTGATACCAAACAATAACACATTGAGACACATCATAATTAAAATGGCAAAAGTTAAAGAAAAAGAGAAAATTCTAAAAACAGCAAGAGAAATGCAAGTAGTAATTTATAAAGGGACACCCATTCAACTCTAAGCGGATTTCTCACCAGAAACTTTACAGATCAGAAGAGATTGGCAGAAAATATTTAACATGATAAAAAACAAGGATCTACAACCAAGAATAATGTATCCAGCAAGGCTAGTGTTCAAGATGAAAGGACAGATACAGAGCTTCTCTGATAAGGAAAAGTTAAAGAAATACATGACTACCAAGCCAGTACTACAAAGAATGTTAGAGGGACTTCTTTAAGATGAGAGGAGGGATGGGAGAGTGGGTAAAATAAGGGAAAGGGATAGAGAAATTTAGTTTGATTGTTAACATAGAATCAAAAACAACAAATAAATGAATCTCATGGACACAGTAAAACGTTTAGTAGTTACTTGAGGGTAAGAGGGGAGAGGGGTGGGGGAAAAGGGACAGGGACAGAAATATATGGTGATGGAAATAGAATTGACTCTGGGTGATGAACACATAATACAACACATAGAAGATGTAATGTAGAATTGTACACCTGGGACCTATGTAATTTGTACTAATCAATGTCACCCCTAAAAATTAAAAAAAGATATACAGATGGCAAATAAGCATTTGAAAAGATGCATCACATGGTATTTCATTAAGGATATACAAATTAAAACAGCAAGATACCATTACACTCCTAGTACAATGGCCAAAATGTTAATTAGCACTAACAATACCAAATGCTGGTGATCATGTTGGGAAAGAGGCATTCTCATTTCTTGCTATGGAAATGCAAAATAATACCCCATTTTGGAAGATTTCAGTGGTTTCTTACAAAATGAAACATGCTCTTAGCATACAATCCAGCAATTGTGTTTTGTGGTATTTACTAAGAAAAGCTAAAAGCTCTATCCAAACAAAAATGTGCACATAGATGTTTATAACTGCTTTATTCATAATTTCCAATACTTGAACACGAAAAAGATGTCTTTCAGTAGGTAAATGGATAAACTGTTGTACATCCAGACAATGGAATATTATTCAGGGCTAATAAGAAATGAGCTATCCACCCATAAAATGACATAGAGAAACCTAAAATACATATTGTTAAGTGAAAAAAGGCCAATATAAAAAATCTACATACTTTATGATTCCAAATTTATGTCTTTTGGGGAAAGAAAAATTTATGAATGCAGAAAAATACCAGTGGGTGCTAGAGGTTGAAGTGGTCAAAAGGATAAACAGGTGCAGCACAGAGAATTTTTACAACACTGAAAATACTCTGTATGATACCATAATGATGAAGACATAACTATACATTTGCCTTAGGTTGGTACAAAAGTGATTGCAGTTATTGTTTGTTAATTTTAAATCATTATAACTAGGCTCAAATATATTTTTATTAATCAAAATAGGACCCATTACAATCAACACAGTTTTACCAATTAAAAAAATAAGTTTGTTTATTTCTGTAACATAAAATTATGTGCTTTGGGATTCCATGAACTCTTGGAAAGCATTTTCTGCATCCTGCTAAAAATGTGCAAAAATTTTCCCTGCAAAAAGTTGTCAATATATTTAAAGAAGTGGTAGTCAATTGGTGAAAGGTGAGGTGAATATGGCAGATGAGGCAAAACTTTGTTGCCCAGTTAGTTCAATTTTTGAAGCATTGGTTGTGAGACCTGCAGTTGGGCATTGTCATGGAAAAGAGTTGGGCCCTTACTGTTGACTGATCCTGGCTTCAGGCAATGCAGTTGTCAGTGCATCTCATCAGCTTGCTGAGCATACTTCTCAAATGTAATGGTTTCACCAGGATTCAGAATGCTGTAGTGGATCAGACCAGCAACAGACCACCAAACAGTGACCATGACCATTTTTTGGTAAAAGTTTGGCTTTGTAAAGTGCTTTGGAACTTCTTCTTGGTCCATCACTGATCTGATCATTGCCAGTTGTCGTATAAAATCCTATTTTCATCACATGTCTCAATCCAATCAAGAAATTATTTGTTGTGTAGAATAAGAGAAGATGATAGTTCAAAATGATGGTTTTATTTATTTCCAGTCATCTCACAAGGCCCTCGTTACTGAGCCTTTTCACCTTTCCAATTTGCTTCAAATGCCATAAAAACAACCATAGAATGGTCAATGTTGAGTTATTCGGCAACTTCTTGTGTAGTTGCTAGAGGATCAGCTTCAGTGATTGCTCTCAATTAGTTGTTGTCATCCTCTGATGGCCAGTTGCTGTGCTCCTCATCTTCAAGACTCTCATCTCCTTTGCAAAACTTCTTGAACTAGCAGTGTACTGTAAGTTTGTTAGCAGTTCCTGGATCAAATGTGTTGTTGATGTTGCCTCCACTGTTTTACAACCCATTTTGAATTTGAATAAGAAAATCACTTGAATTGGCTTTTTTTCTAACATCATTTTCATAGTTCAAAACAAATATAAAATAAAGGCCAAGAAATAATTCCTTAGCAAAAACACAAAGTGAGAATTAAAATGCTGTGTAACATAACCACATTTATTTTAAAATGTATTGTAATATCAAACAGCAAATTTCAACAATGCAAAAACTGCAATTATTTTTGTATGAACCTAATACAAAATCATTAAGACCAAAAAGTAGAAGTGCCTTATGACCCAGCAATCCTACTTCTGCCTATTTAGCCAAAAAAACCCACAAACAAAAAACCAAAAAAAAAAAAAAAACAATGAAAGCACTAATTCTAAAAGATGTATTCAACCCTATGTTCATTGCAGCATTATTTACAATAGTTAAGATATGGAAGCAACCTAAGTGTCCATCAATAGATGAATGGATAAGAAAGATGTGTGTGTGTGTGTGTGTGTGTGTGTGTGTGTGTGTGTGTGTGTATACAAGGGCTGTCTGGAAAAAAATCCAGCTATAAATGCCTTTATTTTTCATATTATATGGCTGGACACATTTTGGACAGCATACACACACACTATTACTCAGCCATAATAAATGAAATATTGCTATTGGTGAATGAACTAGAGGCTATTATGCCAACCGAAATAAGTCAGACAGAGAAAGACAAATACTATATGATTTCACTTATATGTGTAATTTAAACAAACAAAGAAAGAAAAAAAAACAGAACAAGACTCATAGATTAGAGAACAATCTAATGGTTGCCAGAGGGGAGAAGGTGGGGGAATGGGTGAAAATAGTGTAAGAAAATAAGAGATATAAACCTCTAGTTATAAAAATGTCCCAAGGATATGATGTACAGCATAGAGAAAATAGTCAATATTATCATAGTAACTTTGTATGGTGATAGAAGGTTATTAGACTTACTGTGGTGATCACATTATAAAAAATATAAATATTAATGCTATACAACTGAAACTAATATAATTTGCAGTGTCAACAATACCTTAATAAAAAGTCAACTATAAACTATGACATTTGTGTGATTATGATGTCTATACAGTTTCATGAAACTATTTTTAAGTTGACATAAGGGTAGTTGCATCACATTGTGAATGTAATAAATGCCACTGAATTGTGAACTTCAAAATGATAAATATTATGGTATATAAATTTTACCTTAATAAAAAAGTATTGGAGAAGAGTTTTGGGCATCCTGGTCATCTGCTCTCTTTTATTATTTATATTATGGGACCCTTAAGATTTTTCTTTCTCTGTTTAATCTTCTTTTTATTAGTATTAAATTAATGAGGAAAAGTGAAATTTATTAAAAGATGCTCTCCCAGCCTTTTTTTCCAGGTCAGAGTTCTTGTCTAGAGTGGCTGAAACCCCAGTGGAATCTCAGGAGGAATAAAAATAATGTTAAATGAATGTGGTTGATGGATTAAATTAAGGAATGATATGAAATATAAAAGAGAACTAAGTTATGTTTTGAGCAAATACGTTTATGTAGTTTAGGAGAAGAAAAAGACTTGAGAGGAGAGACAAGACTAAATTTTTGAGTGGCACTAAATTTCTACCACAAAATTTTAGTCCTTTTTTGGCCATGTTAAATTTGAGATGGCTATAAGATAGTAGAGATGTTAAGTAGAGAATTGATATTAACATGTACAGTTAGAGAGAAAGTGCAAATTTTACAGTATTGTCTTTATAGTCTTAATGAAATTTTAGCTCCTTAAATCATTTACTCCTCAGTCAGTCAGTCATCAGTAAGCAAACATATACTGGTTTCTCCCAATGTGAACAATATTGCTTTAGGCCATGAGGATATGAAGATTAAAGGCCCAGTCCCTTTCCTCAAGGGTGTCATGAAGGAGCAAGGAGAGAGTTAGGAAAAAAGATCTGTTATAGAGCAGCATGATACAGGCTAACAAAGGGTAAATTGTTATGTAAAAATGCTGTTGGGACACAGAGAAAAGAATCTTTACTGTGTTTCCAGGAGTATAACAAATATTCACAGGAGAAGTTACATCTGTGTATAACAGGAGATTTTCTAAAACAATGTTTTTACCACCTGGGATATGTGGTAAATAAAAACAGTTTGAAAGATACAAATTTAGGTAGATTGCTCATGGAAGGGATTCTGGTTACTTATAGCTGTGTAACAAACTACCCCAAACTTAATAATGTTAAATGACCCCAAACTTAGCTTGGTGCAAATGTAATTGTGGTTTTTGCATTGCTGAAATTTGTCATTTGATATTGGAATACGTTCTTAAATAAATGTAGCTATGTTATACATAATTTTAATGCACATTTCTCAATTTATGTTTTTGTGCTAATGACTTATCACTTGCTCTTTATTTTATATTTATTTTAGACTATGGAAATGATGTTAAACAGAAAGTAAATTCAAGTGATTTTTCTCATCTGAGTTCAAAATGGGTCATAAGGCAATAAAAACAACTCATAACATCAAGAATACATTGAGCTCAGGAACTGCTAATGAATGTACAGTGCAGTAGTGGTTCAATATGTTTTATAAATAAGATGAGACCCTTGAAGATGAAGAGTCTAGTGGCAATGACCAATTGAGAGCAATCATAGAAGCTGATTCTCTTATAACTACATAAAAATTTTCTGAAGAACTCAACCTTGACCATTCTATGGTTGCTTGGCATTTAAAGCAAATTTAAAAAGTGAAAACGCTTGATTATTGGGTGCCTCATTAGCTGACCAGAAAAAAAACCATGCCAGTTGAAGTGTTGTCTTCTCTTATCCTATGCAACAACAACAAATCATTTCTCAATTGGATTGTGACGTGCAAAGAAAAATGAATTTTATACGACAACTAGTGACAATCAGATTAGTGGTTGGACTGTGAAAAGCCTCCAAGGCACTTCCCAAAGCCAAACTTGCACCAAAAACGGTCATGGTCACTGTTTGGTGGTCTGCTGCTGATCTGATTCATTACAGCTTTTTGAATCCCAGCAAAACCATTACATCTGAGAAGTGTGCTCAACGAGTCAATGAGATGCACTGAAGACTGCAATGCCTGCAGCCACCGTTAGTCAGCAGAATGGACCCAACTCTTTTCCATGACAATGCCCGACTACAGGTCACACAACCAATGCTTCAAAAGTTGAATGAATTGGGCTATGAACTTTTGCCTCATCTGCCATATTCACCTGACCTCTCACAGACTGACTACCACTTCCTTAAGCATCTCAACAACTTTTTGCAGGAAAAGTACTTCCACAACCAACAGGGGATGCAGAAAATGGTTTTGAATAATTTCTTGAATCCTGAAGCAGGGATTGTTATGCTACAGGAATAAATAATCTTTTTTATTGGCAAAAATATGTTGATTGTAATAGTTTTTATTTTGTTTAATAAAGATGTATTTGAACCTATTTACAATAATTTAAAATTTACGGTCCAAAACCACTATTACTTTTGCACCAACCTAAATACTTAGGGTGTTCCAGAGCAAGTTAGATTGTGAAAATCAAGTCATCAAGTGAAGTGCAGGATCTCTGGGTGTGGCCTTATTATTATTACATGAGGTAGACCTGGGAATTGAGTGGGATTTGTTAGGAATTCTTAATTAGGGTCTATTTTGTTGTTGATATCAGATGGCTGTGGAGTTGTAGTAATCCTGAAGACTTCACTCATGCATATGATAATTAGGTTCTTAGACACAAACGGCTGGGGTCTCCTTTAGAATCTCTTGTTATTTTTATGTTGTCTCTACATATAATTTCTTTAGCATGGTGGCTTTAAGAGGATGACCAGACATACCATTTTAAATGGGACAGAAATCAATGGTACTGTACCATTTTAGATAGTATGTATGGTCAGCCTAATCTCATTGGATAAATTCAAAGTTACAGTAGGTTGACCATACATACCATTTGTAACAGGGCACTATTGGTTTCTTTCCTGTTTAAAATGGTATGTCTGCTCAGTCCACTTCAGGATAGCTGGAGTTCTTATATGATGTTTCCAAGGAGTGTGTTTTGTGAGAAAGGCAAATAGAGCTTTAACATTTTTAATACATAGCCACAGAAACCACACAATGTCACTTTTCAACAATTTATTTATGGAGGCAGAAAAAAATCTGCCATTTTTTTTTTGAGGGAAATGTACATGGACTTCACCTTCTGATGACAAATGTTCCAAAATATTTGAAGGTATTTTAAAAAAACTATTTAGAATTCACTGAGAAGGTAAAATTTTATCTGAAACCTGAAAAATAATAGATTGGCCTGCTACTATTTTGTTTCTACCTGGTACTATTTTGAAGGTAGAAACAAGGGAACAAACACACAAACTCCAAATCCTGAAGGCATGAAAGTGACAAAAAGGAGGTCATTGTTCCTTTATTGTTGTGGGCAGAAAGAAGAGTGGTATAAACTGAAGTAGGTGAGGAACTCAATTTTGTAGACTATGAAAAGATAGGAGTTTTCTTCTAAATGCTGGGCAAATCAATAAAGCATTTTAAGCAACAAAGTGAAATAACAGGATTGCATGTATTTTATTTTTATTGACATTGGTCAATAAAATAATATGGGTTTCAAGTGTACAATTTATAAAACATCATCTTTATATTGCATTGTATGTTCACCTTCCAAAGTCAAGTCTCTTTCTGTCACCACATAGTTGACCTCCTTTATCTTCTTCTACCTCCACCCCACCTCCCTTTTGTCTGGTAACAACCACACTATTGTCTTTATCTATGAGTTTTTGTTTTGTTTGTTTCCCTTATTTGTTTGTTTGTTGCTTACAGTGTTATATCGCACATATGATTTAAATTCAATGTATACAGTATACATACATATAAAATATGAAATATAGACAACATGTACTCATTACTTACCTTAAGAAACATAATACAGCATTAGAAGTAACTTTAAAGAATCTTGTGCATCCCTTATCTAACACACATACCATTGCATTTTCCCCAGATATTACTATTCTAAATTTTGGATTAATTATTCTTTTTTCTTTATATTTTATGTCATACAACTATGTATGCCTAAGTAATATATTATTCTGGTTTGCCTAGTTATTTGATATTTATATGTACAGAATCACATGTACAAGGTCTGAAAAATTAAGTTCAGAAACTTACCACTATGTTCTTTGGTTGGCAGCACTGTATGAACAACTCTGTAAGGTTTTATAATCTTGGTATATTGGGGCCTCACAGCTCTGTTTATGTCAACATGTGGCAGTGTCTTGCTGAGTGGCATTCATTATTGATGTTACCTGTTTTAATGTGACATGGCAAGAATGTCTGAGCTGGAATTAAAGCAATGAACAAAATTAAATTTTTTGTTAAACCTGGCAAGAGTGGAAGTGAAGTCAAGGACATGTTAGTCCAAGTTATGGGGATAATGCTATGAAGAAAACAACAGTGTACAAATGAATTAAATGCTTTTATGAGGGGAGGAAAAAAAGTCACTGTTGAAGAGTGGTTAGGGTGGCCAGTAACAAGCAGAACTGAGAGAAATATTGCAAAAAATCTGTCTAATTCTCAATCAAAATTATTGGCTGACTGTAAGAAGAATAGCAGACCAAGTAACATCAACGGAGAAACAATTAAAATCTTAACTGAAAATTTTGGCATGAGAAAGTTTTGTGCGAAAATGGTCACTAAGGAGCTCACTGGTGAACAAAAGCAAAGGAAAGTGAAACTTTGCCAAAACCTTTCGGAGAGACAAGATGATGTTTTGGGCCATTTTATCATTGGTGATGAAGCATGGTTGAACCAATATGACCCTGAAACAAACATCAAAGTGCACAATAGAAGGCAGCTAATTCTCCATGATCAAACAGTTCAGTCAATCTAAATCAAGAGTCAAAATGATGTTGCTAACTTTTTTTTATATCAGATGGATTGTTTATTATGAATATGTACCAATTGAAAAAAAAACAGTCAATGAAGTTTACTATTTGGAAGTGCTGAAAATGCAACATGACATAGTTAGACAAATACAACCTGAACTTTTTGCCAAAAATTCATGACTTTTGCATCATGACAATGAACCAGCTTACATGGCACTATCTGTGAGGGTTTTATTAGCTAGTAAACAATAACTGTATTGAAACATTTTCCCTACTCACCTGATCTGACTCTTAATGATTTATTTTATAACCAAAGATAAAAGAATTATTGAAAGGAAGACGTTTTGGTGATATTCAGGACATCAAGGATAATATGGTGGCAGTTCTAATGGCTATTCCAGAAAAAGAGTTCCGAAATTGCTTTGAAGAGTAAACGAAGTGATGACATTGGTGTATAGCTTTTCAAAGGGAATACTTCAAAGGTGACCATAGTGATATTCAGCAATGAGATATGTAGCACTTTTTCTAGAATTAGTTTGTGAACTCAATTGTCAGACCTTGTATGTATTCTGAATCTTGCTCTTTTCATTTAACATTATTTTAATAAGTTTTACTGAGGTTTAATTTTTATGTACTAAAATACACATTTTAAGTGTACAGCTAGATGAATTTTTACAAGCTTATATGCTTATGAACTACCAGCACAAAAATATATAAAACACTTCTATTATGTGAAAAGGTTTATTTGTGCCCCTTTCCAGTTAATCCTTACCTCTCGCTTCTGTTCCTGGAAAAAAACAGATTATTTTTATATTACCATATGTTAGATGTTTTACTTAGAATTTCAAATACATAAAATTATTTGGTATTTTATTTTTATTGAAAAATAATTGACATATAATATTATATTAGTTTCATGGGTACAAAACAATGATTCTAAATTTGTATAATATTGCAAAAGGATTACCTTAAGTCTAGTTAACACGTATTAGCATAACTAATTTTTTAAAAATATTTTTCTTGTGATGAGAACTTTAAAAATTTACTTTCTTAGCAACTGTCAAATATATAATACACTATTGTTAACTATGGTAACTATACTATACATCACACCACCAGGACATATTTATTTTATACATGCAAGTTTGTATTTTTGACCACCTTTACTAAATTTGTACACATTCCACCTCCATCACAAATTTATTTTCTATGAATTTTGTTTATTTTTAGATTTCATGTGAGTTTATATAATGTTTGTCTTTCTTTGACTTATTTCACTTTATTTTTTAAAAGAGACAGAGAAGGATATGTATTAATTCCTTTCTAAATGTTTGGTAAAATTCACCAGTGAAGATAGCTGGTCCTATACTCTTCTTGTTTGTTAGGTTTTTGGTTGCTCTTTAAATCTCCTTACAAACTAATAGGTCTGCTCAGATTTCTATTTATTTATGATTCAGTCAAAATGGATTTTAAATTTCTATGAATTTATCTATTTCTTTTAGGCTATTCAATTATTAAGTGTATAATTATTCATAGTAGTTTCTTAGGATTCTTTGGATGTCTGTGGTATTATTTATAACAATAATGTCAAACCTTTCAACTTCCTTGGGCCACATTGAAAGAAGAATTTTCTTGGGCCACGCATAAATTTCACTAACAATAATGATAGCTGATGAGCTAAAAAAAATCACAAAAATGTCATGATGTTTTAAGAAAGTTTATGTATTTGTGTTGGACTACATTCAAGCTGTTCTGGGCCTCATGTAGTCCATGGGTTGAACAAGTTTGATTTATAACATCTTCTATTTCTGATCTTATTCGAATCCTCTATTTTTGTTTTTTGGTGAGTCTAGCTAAAGGTTTGTTTATTTTGCTTATATTTTCAAAAAGTCAGCTTATAGATACTAATATTTTCATTTGCCTATTTATTCTATATTTTGTATTTTTTTTCTTTCTGATCTCTGTTATTTCTTTACTTCTTATAACTTTAGGCTTTGTTTGCTTTTATTTTCCTAGTTCCTTGAGGTGTAAAGTAGGGTTGTTTTTGTGAGATCTCTCTTACTTATTGCTTTTGCCATTTTTGCCTGTAATTTTTCTTTCAAAACTGCTTTTATGTAACCCACACATTTTAAAATGTTATATTACAATTTCATGTTAAGGTACTTTTTAATCTTTCTTTCGATTTGTTCTTTTACCCACTGATTGTTCACTAGCATGGTACTTACCCACCTCATATTTATAAACTTTCTAGTTTTTTCTTATAATAGATTTCAATTTCTGCCATTGTGCTTAGAACAGATGCTTAAAATAATTTCAATCTTCTTTAATTTTTAAAGATGTGATTTATGGCCTAACATATGATCTATCATTGACAGTAAATGTTTTATGTGCTTGAGCAGAATGTGTATTCTGTTGGTTTTTTAATAAAATGTTTTGTATATATCTATTAAGTCAATGTGGTTTAACACATTGCTTTTTTAACCAAAGTTGCCTTGTTAACTTACTGTCTAGATGAATTATTCATTAATAAATAAAGAATTTAAGTTTCCTACTATTATTGTATTGCTGTCAATTTCTCCTTTTTGACATGTTAACACAGAAGGTGCAAAAAATGTGTGCAGATATTAAGAAAGAAAAAATTGTATTAAAATTGTAATATTCAATATATATCAATAACAAAAGGTGAATATGTCATGTTTGATTTCTGCAGTTACAAGAGATGTTCAAAGTGGTTACCATCAGTATGCAGACTCTTTTGATTATGACAAACTAGTGTTTGAACAATATTGACCCAAGTATCCCCTTGTATCACTTCTCATGCCTCTTCAATTTCTTCCTGAAGTATCACCAGTATGGCCAGTTTTCTATGGTACACTACATCCTTTAAGGTCCTTTATGGGTAAAAGTCAAGGGTGTTAAGTCAGGAGAACACGGGGGGGGGAACTCGAACAACATACTCAAATTTGAAATACCACTTCTAAATTGTCTTGTAATCCTCAGAAAACAACTGTGCTTCCACCATTTTCTTTGAATGTTCTGCCTGTTGCATAGTGATGTTAGCATTCATGTGATAATGTCTTCTTTTGGGTGAACATTATACTATATATATATCTACTATTATTTAATTCAACTTTAGAAAGTAATACATAGATAACATTGCTTAAAATGTGTATACAAATTTTAGGAACCTCTGATATTTTTCGCTTTACATATTTGGGTTATACAATGTTGGCTGCATAAGTATTTACAAATGTAAAACATATACATACACACACACAAAAACACACACAAATGGTCTATTAAGTTCACACACTTGCCATCATGTGCTTATGTTGGTTGCATTGTATGAACAACTTGATAAGGTTTCATAATCTTGGTATATCTCAGTGTCAGAGCTGTGTTAATGTCGACTTGTGGGAGTGTCTTGCTGAGTGGCATTCAATATTGCTGATGGGTGTTTTTGTGTACCATTGTGGGAATGTTGGAGCTTGAATTAGAGCACTGAATAAACATTAAATTTCTTGTTAAACTTGGCAAGAGAAAAAGTGGAATCAGGGACATTTTAGTCTAACACTATGGAAATAATGCCATGAAGAAAATGGCAGTGTATAGATGGATTAAACATTCTTCTGAGGGTAGAGAAAGCATCACTGATAAAAGTAGGTCAGGAGAGACAGTAATGAGCAGACCTGATGAAAACATTGCAAAACCTTATTTAATTGTGCATCAAAATCATTGGCTGATTATGGGAAGCATAGCAGACCAAGTAAACATTGATAGGGAAACAGTTAGTTAAATCTTAACTGAACATCTTTGCATGAGAAAGGTGTGTGCAAAAATGGTCCTGGAGAAGCTGACTGATGAACAAAAGCAAAATAGAGATGAAGTATATCAAGAACTTTTGGAGAGGAAACATGATGTTTTGGGCTGTGTTATCACTGTTGAAGAAACATGGGTGTACCAATATGACCCTGAAACAAAATGTCAAAGTGCACAATGGAATTCAGCTAATTCTTTAAGATCAAAAAAGTTTCATCAGTCCAAATCAAGAGTCAAAACAATGTTGCTAACCTATTTTGATATCAGAGGGGTTTTTCACTATGAATTTGTACCAACTGAATAATCAGCCAAGTTTACTATTTGGAAGTGCTGAAAAAGTTGCATGAAAAAGTTAGATACAAGCAACTAGAACTTTTCACCAAGAACTCATGGCTTTTGCATCAAGACAATACACCAGCTCACATGGCACTGTCTATGAGAAAAATTTTAGCCAGTAAACAAATAACTATATTGGAAAACACTTTACACTTACCTGATCTGGCCCCTAATTAATTCTTTTTTACAGGAAGATAAAGGAAATATTGAAAGAAAGACATTTTGATGACTCTTAAGACATCAAGCATCATAGGATGACAGCTTTAATGAGCATTCCAGAAAAAATTGTTCTAAAATTGCTTTTAGGTGTAAACTGCATGCTGGCATCAGTGCATAGCTTCCTAAAGGTAATATATCAAAGGTGACTATAGTGATAGTCAGCAATGAGGTATGTAGCACTTTTTCTAGGATTAATTTACAAACAATTTTCAGACATCTATCTATCTATCTATGGAGCTGACAAATAAAAGATGCATAAGGTGAAGTATGAGAGCAGGGAGTGGCATGGAGGTTTTATGCCTTTGTCCAGCATGTTATCATCAAAGCACCTTGATGTATTCATCAACTAGGAAGGTCCTTGTCCTAAGGATTTCAAACATAAATTTAATTTCTTCAGTAAATGTAGAACTAGCCATCTATTATTTCTTTTTAAGTCAGTTTTGGTGTTATTTACAAAAAATTATTTATTTCATCAAAGTTCTGAAATTTACTGGCATCAATTTATTCATATAATTTATTCTATGATTTCAATGCTGATAATACTCATAGAAATTGTGATTTTTTTATTCTGATATTCAAAAATTGCCTTTTTCCTTTTCATACATGATCATTTAAGTAGACGTTTGCAAATTTTATTTATCTTAAAACATTCCAACATTTATTGTTACTTATTTCTCTAATGTTTTTTCTACTTTAACTTCTGCTATTAACTTTTTTTTTTCTATTTTGGGTTAATTTGTTCTTTTTTCCTAGGCTAATATTTTAAAATATTTTTATTCCCCTATTTGGTGACAATAAATTTCTCTGTTTGTTCTCTTATTTTGTTCTTAAATTCCACATATAAGGAAAATCATATGTATTATTCTTTTTTGGTCACTTTTTTCACTTAGCATAATAACATTTAGGTCAATCTATGGTGTTACAAACTGCTAAATTATATTTTCTTTAATGGCTGAGTAATATTCCATTAATATGTGTACTAGCTTTTAAAATTTTATTTATATTTTTTAATTTTTAAAATTATTTATTTTTTCAGTTACAATGGACATTCAATATAATTTTATATTAATTTCAAATATATAGCATAGCTGTTAGAACTTTATATAATTTATGCAGTTATAGTTTGATTAGTCTAGTACAACCCTGGCTAAGCTGAGCAGATGTAGCATTTTAAATTAGTCATAAAACAACTGTATAGTTTCATTTCAAATGGTACACATGGTCAGCCTACTAACACCTTGAATTTAGTCAAGTGAGACTAGGTTGACCATACATACTGTTTGAAATGGGACAGTACTGTTGTTTTCTGTCCTGTTTAAAATGGTATGTCTAATCAGTCTATTCCTAGCACTATATACAGTTGTTGCAACATTATTAACTATATTCTCTATACTGCACCTTACATTGATGTGACTAATTCTTCAACCACCAATCTTCATTTTCCAATTCCTTCACCCTCTTAACTCAGTTTCCCAAACCTCCTTGGAAACCATCTGTATAGTCTCTTATCTATGAATTAGTTTGTCTTGTTTGCTTATTTATTTTGTTCTTTATAATTTGCAACTATGTGAGATTATATGGTATTCATCTTTCTATATTTGATGTATTTCACTTAGCATAATATTTTCTACGTTCATACACATGGTTGAGGAAGGTAAGATTTCATTCTTTTCTATAGCCAACTTTCCATTGTATATATGTACTACTATTTTTTTATCCAGTTGTCTATTGATGGGCACTTGCATTGGTTCCATAACTTGGGTATTGTGAAGAGTGCTGCAATGAATATAAAGATGTATGTATCTTTTAAATTTAATGTTTTAGGTATCTTTACAAAGATTTCCAGAAGTGGAATTGCTAGGTCATAAGGTAGTTCTATTTTTAATTTATTGAGGAACCTCCAAACCATTTTTGATAATGGCTGCACTAATTTGCAATGCCACAAATAAGGGTAGCCTTTTCTTTGCATTCTTGCCAACACTTGTTTTTTGTTGATTTATTGAAGATAGCCATGCTAAACTGGTGTGAGGTAATAATATCTCATTGTGGTTTAAATTATTTCTCTAAAGATTAGTGACATTAGGCATCTTTTCCTAAGTCTATTTGGCCAACTGTATGTTCCCTTTAGAGAAATGTCTATTCAGATAATTGGCCATTTTTTTTCTTGCTGTTGAGTTGTATGAATAATTTATAAATTTTTATATTAACTTTTTATCAGATGTATCATTGGTGAATATCTTCTCCCATTCAGTAAGATTTATTTTGGCATTGTTGATCATTTTCTTTGCCAAACAAAAACTATAGTTTCATACAGTTCCATTTGTTTTCTTATACTTTCATTTCTCTTATCTGAAGAGATATATAAAAAATATTACTAAGAGCAATATCAGAGAGTTTACTGCTTAGGCTTTCTTTTATTAGCTTTATGGTTTCAGGTATTACATTTGAGTCTTTAAATTAATTTTGAATTGATTCTTTCATATGCTGTAAAGTGGTGGTCCACTTCAATTTTCTTGCAAGTACCTATCCTGCTTTCAATTTATTGAATAGACTGTCATTACCCCACTGTATGTTATTTACTTCCTTTGACATAAATTAAATGACCATATAAGCATGGTTTATTTCTGGTTTCTCTATTTTTTTTTTCATTTTATTTTTTTCTGTTTTTATACCAGTATGATTTTTTTATTACTTTCACCTGTACAAAACATTTTTATTAAATTTATATGAGTGTCATTGATTAGTAAAATTACTTAGTTTCCAGGTGTACAATTCTATAATACATTGTCTGTGTTGCATTGTGTGCTCACCACCCAGAATCCGTTCTCCCATCATTATATATATGAGTCTTTTTGCCTCCTCCACCACCTTCCTCCCCTCTTACCCTTTGGTAACTATTAGGGTATTGTCTGTGTCTATGAGGTATTTTTTGTTGTCGTTATTGTTATTGTTGCATTCAGTTTTATATTTCATATATGAGTGAAGTCATATGGTACTTGATTTTTTCTGTGTGACATATTTTGCTTAGCATGATGTTCTCAATGTCCATTCATGTTATCACAAATGGCAGTATTTCATCTTTCCTTATGGCTGAGTAATATCCCATTGTGTATAATGTACCACATCTTTTTTACCATTCATCTATCAATAGACACTTTGAGTGTTTCCATGCTTGGTTATCATGAAAAGTGCTGTGATAAACATTGGGGTACATATATCTTTGTAGACTAATGTTTTCTAAATCATTGGGTACACATCCAGAAGAGAGGTTGCTGGGTCATATGGTAACTTTATTTTTAATTTTTTGAAAAAACCTTCATACTGTTTCCCATAGTGGCTGTACCAATTTACATTCCCACCAGTATATAATGATTTCTTTTTCCCCAATGCTTTCCACCACTTGTTAATATTTGCCTTATTGATAATAGTCACTCTAACAGGTATGAGGTAATATGACATTTTGGTTTTGATTTGTATTTTTCTAACAGCTAATTAAGCTAAGCATTTTTTTTAAAAATTCATTTTTATTGTTAGACTTATTGGGGTGACATCTGTTAGCAAGGATTACATAGGTTTCAGGCATACAGTTCTACAGTGCATTGTCAACTTGTTGTATAATAAGTTCACCACCTAATGTGACTTCTCTTTCCATCACCTTATATTTAGCTTCCCCCCCTCCTCTCCCACCCCCTCCCCTTTCTCCCCTCCCTAAC
>PVJL010007879.1:0-18250 GCA_004026885.1 Lyroderma lyra | reverse complement strand
GTCCGCATATGAGTGAAATCATGCAGTTCTTTGTTTTTTCTGTCTGGCTTATTTCACTAAGCATGATGATCTCCAGGTCCATCCATTTTGTCGCAAATGGCAATATTTCATCTTTTCTTACAGCTGAGCTAAGCACTTTTTTTATATATCTGTTGGCCATTTGTATGTCTTCTTTCAAGTAATATCTGTTCAGATCCTCTGCCCATTTTTAAATTAGGTTGTTTAATTTTTTGTTGTTTTGTTTTGTGAGGTATCTATTTTCAATATTAGTTCCTTATTAGAGGAGTTGTTTGTGATTTTTTTTTTTACATTTGGCTGGTTGCCTCTTCATTTTATTCATGGTTTTATTTGCTTTGCAGAATCCTTTTAGTTTGATATGGTTCCATTCATTTATTTTTGCTTTCACTTCCCTTGCCTTTGAGGTCAAATTCATAAAATTTTTCCTGAAACCAAGGTCCATAAGGTTAGTATCAATGTTTTCTTCTATACAGTTTATTGTTTGGGGTCTTATGTGGAAGTCTTTAATCCATTTTAAGTTAATTTTATTTTATGGTGACAGATTGCAGTCAACAATTTTTTTGTGTGTGGTTTTTTAATTTTCTCAACACCGTTTACTAAAGAGGCTTTCTTTTCTCCATTGTAAGTTGTTGCTCCTTGGTAAAAAATTATCTGTCTAAGATAATTTTTGTCTAAGATAATTTTTGACCAAGGAACAAAGAATATACATGTGGGTTTATTTTTGGGTTTTTAATTTTAGTTCATTAAACTTTCTGTCTCTTTTTCTGCCAGTACCATGCTGTATTGATTATTGATGCTTTATACTATAAATTGAAGTGGGGAAGTGTGATGCCTCTAGCCTTGTTACTTTATTAGAGAATTGCCTTGGCTATTAAAGGTCTTTTGTGATTCCGTACAAAGCTGGTGAGTTTTTAACCTATTGCTTGAAAAACTGTCCATGGGATTTTGATTGGGATTGCATTAAATTTTAACTATGTTGATCCTTCCAATCAATGAACATAGCAAATCTTTCCATTTCTTTGTCTTCTTCAATTTTTAAATAATGTCTTAAAGTTTTTAGTGTATGTTTTTCATATTCTTTGTTAAGGTTATTCTTAAGTATTTTATTATATTTTTGTTAAAAATGGTATTTAAAAAAATTTTATTTCTGGGGTTTTATTGTTAGTATATAGGAATACAATAGATTTTTGTACATTGATTTTGTATACTGCAACTTCACTGTATTCATTAATTGTTTCTAATAGTTTTTTGGTGGAGTCTTTAGGATTTTCTATATAAAAGATAATATGCAAAAAGTCATATGCAAAAAGTGGCACTTTAATTTCTTTGCTGCTGTTTACTTCTTTCTCGTGCCTGATTACTATGGCTAGAACTTCCAGTACTGTTGAATAACAGTGGTGACAGGGGATATCTCTGTCTTTTTTCTTGATTTGAAAGGAAAATGGTTTAGTTTTCACAGTTCAGTATAGTAGAAACTGAGGTTTTTTCATATATGACCTTTATTATGTTGAGGTACTATCCTTTTATAGACATTTTATTTAGTGATTTTTTTATTTTTTATTTTAAATTCATTTTTATTGTTAGACTTATTGGGGTGACATCTGTTAGCAAGGATTACATAGGTTTCAGGCATACAATTTTACAGTGCATTGTCCACTTAATGTATAACAAGTTCACCACCTAATGTGACTTCTCTTTCCATCACCTTATATTTAGCTTCCCCCTCTCCTCTCCCACCCCCTCCCCTTTCTCCCCTCCCTAACCCACTCGTCCCCAAATAAACATTCAACTATTGATTGTGTCCATGGGTTATTTGTTTGTTCATTTATTTTTTCCTTTGCTTTCAGTTTTATATTCCGCATATGAGTGAAGTGATACAGTTCCTTGTTTTTTCTGTCTGTCTTATTTCACTTAGCATGATGATCTCCAGGTCCATCCATTTTGTTGTAAATGGCAGTATTTCGTCTTTTCTTATACCTGAGTATTCCATTGTGTATATGTACCACATCTTCTTTATCCAGTCGTCTGTCACAGGGCACTTTGGTTGTTTCCATGTTTTGGCCACTGTGAACAGCGCTGCAATGAACATTGGGGTACATAAGTCTTTGCGGACAAAGGTTTTCAAGTTCTTTGAGTAGATCCCCAGAAGGGGAATTGCTAGGTCAAATGGTAGCTCCATTCCCAATTTTCTGAGTATTTAGTGTTTTTGCAATAAATAGATATTGTATCTTGTAGAATGCTTTTCAGACAAGAAAAATTGATATAATCAAATTTTTTTATTGGGGTGACATCTGTTAGCAAGGATTACATAGGTTTCAGGCATACAATTCTAAAGTGCAGTGTCAACTTGATGTATAATAAGTTCACCACCTAATGTGACTTCTCTTTCTATCACCTTATATTTAGCTTACCCCCTCCTCTCCCACCCCCTCCACTTTCTCCCCTCCCTAACCCACTCATCCCCAAATAAACATTAAACTATTGATTGTGTCCATGGGTTATTTGTTTGTTCATTTATTTTTTTCTTTGCTTTCAGTTTTATATTCTGCATATGAGTGAAGTCATACAGTTCTTCGTTTTTTCTGTCTGGCTTATTTCACTCAGCATGATGATCTCCAGGTCCATCCATTTTGTCGCAAATGGCAATATTTCATCTTTTCTTATAGCTGAGTAATATTCTATTGTGTATATGTACCACAGCTTCTTTATCCAGTCATCTGTTGCAGGGTACTTGGGTTGTTTCCATGTTTTGGCCACTTTGAACAGCGCTGCAATGAACATTGGGGTACATAAGTCTTTGCGGACAAAGGATTTCAAGTTCTTTGGGTAGATCCCCAGAAGGGGGATTGCTGGGTCAAATGGTAGCTCCATTTTCTGAGGAACCTCCACACGGCCCTCCACAGTGGTTGTACCAGTTTGCACTCCCACCCGCAGTGTACCAGAGTTCCTTTTTCTCCACACCCTCTCCATCACTTGTTATTCCTTGTCTTGTTGATAACAGCCATTCTCACACGTGTGAGGTGGTATCTGATTGTGGTTTTGATTTGCATTTCCCTGATAGCTAATGAGGATGAGCATTTTTTTATATGTCTTCTGGCCATTTGTATTTCTTCGTGGGAGAAGTGTCTGTTTAGTTCTTTTGCCCACTTTTCAATTGGGTTGTTTGTTTTTTTGTTGTTAAGTCTTATTAGTTCTTTATATATTTTAGATATTAGACCCTTATCTGATGCGTTATTTGCAAATATTTTCTCCCTTTCAGTTGGCTGTCTCTTTACCTTGTTGATGGCTTCTTTTGCTATGCAGAATCTTTTTAGTTTGATATAGTCCCATTCATTTATTTTTGCTTTTACTTCCCTTGCCTTTGAGGACAGGTTCATGAAGTCTTCCTTGAGCCCTAGGTCTATAAGTTTAGTACCAATGTCTTCTTCTATACAGTTTATTGTTGCAGGTCTTATATGAAGGTCTTTAATCCATTTTGAGTGAATTTTTGTATATGGAGAGAGTTCACAGCCCAGGTTCATTCTTTTGCATATGTTTTTCCAGTTTTCCCAGCACCACCTACTAAAGAGGCTGTCTTTTCCCCATGGTATGTTTTTTGCTCCTCAAATTGTTTTTAACCCTTATTATGTTTATGTGGTATATCACATTGATTGATTTGCATATGTTGAATTACTCTTTTGCCCCTGAAATAATTCCCATTTGATTGTGATGTATATATTTTTTAATGTATTGTTGTACCTCATTTGCTGGTATTGTGTTTAGGATTTTTTCATCTGTGTACATTAAAAATGTTGGTCTATACTGTGTGTGTGTGTTTTTATTTTGTGTGTGTGTGTGTGTGTATGTGTATGTGTATTTACCAGGCTTTGGTTTCATGATAATTTGGTCTTGTAAAATGAGTAGGGAGGTATTGTCACTTCTTCACTTTTTGGAAAGCATTTGATAAGGTCTGGTGTTTATGCCTCTTTAAATGTTTCATAAAATTTGCTTGTGGAGTCATATGGTCCTAGACTTTTGCTGTTGGGGAGACTTTGGATGATGGTTTCAATTTCTGTGCTGTTGATCAACTTATTTATATTATCCATTTCTTCCTATTTAAGTCTAGGTAAGCTACATGTTTCTAAAAACTTCTCTATTTCTTTTAGGTTGTTAAAATTGGTGGCATAAAGCCCTTCACAGTATTCTTCTATGATCCTTTGTATTTCTGTGGTATCAGTCATAATTTCTTTTTATTTTTATTTCCTATTCTGGTTATTTGTGTCTTACCTCTTTTTACCTTGGTGAGTTGAACGGGAGGGGGGTAATCAAATTTATTAATTTTTTTGAAATACCTGCTCTTTGTTACATAAATTTATTCTATTTTTTCCTCTATTTCATTTAGCTCTGCTCTAGTTTTTATCATTATTATTAATTAATTTTTTTCTGACTTTGGGTTTCATGTTTGTTTTTTTTTTAATTTAGTTCTTCAATATGTAGTATTGCGTTGTTCCTTTGAAATTCTTTTTGTTTTTTGAGATAATCCTGAGAAACGATAAATTTCCTTGCATTACTGCTTTTGCTGAATTTTAATTTTATACAATGTTCTTTTATTCTCATTTTATTCCTATATATTTTTATCTCTTCTTTTATTTCCTTATGACTCAGTCATTTTTAAATAATATGCCATTTAATCTCCACATGTATGTTGTTATTTCTGGGAGTGGGTAGTTGTTGTTGTTTTTATTTATTTATTTGTTGATCTCCAATTTCAAAACTTTGTGGTCATAGAATACGTTTGGTATGATTTCAATCTTCTTAAATTTGCTGAGGCTAGCTTTGTGTTCCAGCACATGGTTTATCTTTGAGAATGTTTCATATGCACTAGAAAAGAATGTATAATCTTGTGTTGTAGGATGAAGTGTCCTATAAATGCCAATAATGGCCAATTGCTATAATATATTACATAAAGCTAATATTTCTTCATTGATTTTGTGTTTGGATGATTTTTCTGTGGCTGTAAATGGTGTGATTAAGTCCCCTACTATAACTGGATTTTTGCTGATTTCTCCCTTTAGATCTTTTAGTAGTTGCTTTGTAAATTTTGCTGCTTTCTGATTGGGGGCATATATATTAATAAGTGTTACATCTTCTTTTTGTATTGTTCCCTTTATCATTATGAAATGTTCATCTTTGTTTCCTAATAACATTTTTATCTTGAAATCTGTTTCATCAGATATAAGTATGGCTACACCCGCTTTTCTTTGAATGTCATTTGTTTAGAGTGTATTTTTTCACCTTTTCGCTTTAAGTCTCTATTTGTCCTTGTGACTGAGTGTGTCTTTTGGAGGCACCATATGATTGGGTTTTGTTTTTTATTCCAATCTGCTAGTCTATGTCTTATTATTGGGGGGTTCAGTCCATTTTTGTTTAGGGTGATGAGAACTTCCATAGCCACTTTATCTTTTGTTTTTTAGTAGTTCAATATCCCAATTGTTTCCTGACTTTTTTTTTTTTTTGGTGATTTTAGTTTGATGGAATTTTATAATTTTTCCTCATTTTATGTTATATACCTCAGTTCTATATATTTTTAGAGTGGTTATTATTAAGTTTATGAAAAATAAAGTTTCATATAAATAGTAGTCTTTCTTTTTAAACATGCTTTTTATTGTCATTTTAAAAAATGCAGACATTTTCTTCCTCTCCTTTAATGTTTTTGTTGTCACAATGTATTCCTATTTATTTTGACTTTATGTTCAATTTTTGAATAACCTTCTTCAGTATTTCCTGTAATCTAGGCCTTTTGCTAGAGAATTTTCTCAGCTTCTGTATATCTGGAAATGTTTTTATTCTTCCTTCATATCTGAAGGACACATTTGCTGGATAAATTATTCTTGTCTGATAATTTTTTTCAATAGTTTGAATATTTGACTCCACTTTCTCTTGGTTCGTAGAGCTTCTGGTGAGGAGTCTTATGATAATATGATAGGGTTTTCTTTATAGGTTACATTCTACATTTTTTGACTGCCTTGAGAATTCTTTCCTTGTCATTAATTTTTTACAGCTTTTATATAATGTGCCTTAGAATAGGCCTATTGAGATTGAGGTAATTAAGCATTCTGTTTGCCTTCTGAACCCAAGGGTCCAGTTTCTTTTTTTTCGCACAGGCCTGGGAAATTCTCATGAACTATTTGTTTAAATAGACTCTCTGTGCCCTTCCTGCTCTCTTCCTTTTCTGGTAAACTTATTATTTTTATGTTACTTTATTCCTGATGGAGTCATAGAATTTTTGTAGTGTTTTTTCTTTCTTTTCATTTTCATCTCTCTCTCCTCTTCCATCTGTGCCATTTCTATATTTTTATCTTCAATATCACTAGTTTTTTTTTCTTTGCTCAGTTGGCTCTTTTTTCTATGCTAGCTATTTAATTTTTTGCCTTTTTTATTGTGCTGTTTATCTCCAGAATTTATATTTAATTCTTCTTTCAAGTTTCAATCTTGTTGTTAAAATGTTTTTGTTGTTATTGTTTTTGTTCACAAATTTCTTCTCTGAGTTCATTAAACTTCTATCTGTGTTTCCTTACATCACGTTGAGTTTTCTCAGAACTGCAATGTTAAATTCAGTGTCATTTAAATCACATATTTGCATGTCTTTAAGTTCCTTTTTTGGAGTTTTTATTTATTTATTTTTTCTGAACCGCTTTGTTGGTTTGGATATTCATACTTGTTTGTGCGTTTCTCTTCCTGCGCATCTATCTAATATCTTCCTATCAATAGATATGAAGAGGTCTTTCTTTCACTTTCCAGTAGGTGTTGTTGAGCTCTTGGACTGCAGTGGTTTACTTTTTCTTGGTTTTTCAGTTTTCTTACATTGAGAGATTTCCTGAAAGATGTACTTTTTTGTTTTAACTCAGTCATTTTAGTGCATTACCCCCATGAGAAGATGTGGTTGGTGATAGGACTTTGCTCCTCTGAAATCCCAGAACAGGTAGAAGGTGTCATGCCCCTGTGTCTCAGCTTTTCTGGACCCTCTTGTTGGTTTCTTATTTTTCTCTGTGTTTGAAAATATAGAAAAGTTAGTTTATTATAGAAAAGTTAAAAGTTAAAAAGTACACTCCAGGGGAGTAGAGCAGGCTGATCCTAGAGCAGGAAGCCCTACCCTTTGCCAGTTTCATCAGGAAGGGTGGAACAGGTTTTTGTTGTATGAAGTGTGAATTTGTTTGTGGCACCAGGTAATGGCAATGTCCACACAGCAGTTGACTGGCCTTTACAACTTCTTCCCTATAAGCACTGGGAGGAGGTATGAGGAGGTGGCCAGGCTCTGTTTCTAATATTTCTGCCAGGCAGTGAGGATTATATGGACTACATTCTCTGTAAGCCCTGAGATTGCCTTTCTGGATGCTGGGCTCAGCTGCAACACAAGCTTGTTTTTCTGTTAGGGATGCGCAGGGCCAGAGAAGGCACATGTGTTACTGTCTGTTGCCTGTCCCTTCTCCTGAACTCATTATTCACCCAGGATTGCAAGGTGCTCTGGCCCTTTATTCAATGCCTGTTTGTGTCTAAGTTGCTAATTCTTTTGAGGTATTTCTCTTCACTGGCTCATGGTTTTCAGCCTATGCCTTCCTCCCTTTCTTGCCAGGCTTTGTACTGCATCTTGCACCCCCATCTTTCCACTTTATCCTTCCTTTTTTTCCCACTTGTCACCCTTTCTCCAACCTTTAGGTGTTTTCTTGCAAAGAGTGGGTCCCTCAATGAGGGTGCTTAGAGATCTTTTGTTTTATTAAAGTTTTTCAATATGTTTTATTTTCCAAGAGAGTTTTCAAGAGTTTTCTCTCATACTGCCATCTTGGTGACATATTCTTTTTAAAAAAAAAAAACACCAAAATTTAAATAGGTTGGGGTTACATTGATTGGTACATTGATGTAGGTTTCAAGTGCACAAATCTATAATATGTCATCTATGTTTTGTATTATGTGCTCACCACTCAGAGTTAGTGCTTTCATCACCATATATAATATTTGAACCACCCTGATCTCTCTGTTTATACCCTATAGTAACCACTAAACTATTGTCTGTGTCCATGAATTACTCTTTCTTTGTCTTTTGAGATTATCAGTCAGACAGAAAAAGTCAAGAATCATATTACTTCACTCAAACATGGGATTTAAAACTAAAAGCAAAAAAGAAACAAGATGAAGAAACAAAACAACATATTAATTACAACCTTACATAGCTCATGAAGTGATAATCTCAACAAGTCTATGACCCATCTGACACTGTACATAGCTATTACAATACCATTTACTATATTCCCTATACAGTACTTCATATTTTGTGACAATATATTATTTAATTATAGTAAATATTCTATTTTAATTTATATTAGTTTCAGGTGTACAATGTAGTGGTTAGTCATTTATATAATTTATGAGATGGCCCTCCAATAAGTCTAGTACCCATCTGACAGTATACAGTTTTTACAATACTATTGACTATATTTTCCATAATGTGTTTTAAATCCCCATAACTATTTTGTAACTACCAATTTGTACTTCCTAATCCCTTCACCTTTCTCACCCATTCTGTAATCCTGAACCCTTCTAGCAACCATCAGTTTATTCTGTGTATCTATGAGTTTTTTCCTGTCTTGTTTGTTCATTTATTTTGTTCTTTACCTTCAACATATAAATGAAATCATAGGGTAATTTTCTTTCTATGTCTGTCTTATTTCACTTAGCATTATACACTCTAAGTGTATATATAATGTTGCAAAAGGTAAAAACTGACCCTTTTTGTGGTAGAATACACATAGTACTTTACTGTATATATACTACAATTTATTCATCTAATAATCCCTTAAAGGGCATTTTGGTGGTTTTTATATTTTAGCTATTGTGAATAGTGTTGCAGTAAACATACATGTAGAGGTGCATTCCTTATTTTGAATGTTTTGAATAAATATGCAATGCAACATTGATACTGTCGCGCAAAAGCAGCATTCCTTTGGTATATTTCCTCTTCTTTTCTCATTCACAAATTATTTTACCTATTTCAGCAGACTGCAATATTATTCTTCAGTTATTGTGACACCTTTATCCTTGTAATCAGTCAGCTGGTTACCCTCCATATTAAAAAAATAGCCATATTTTTTTCAGCTGGTTTTTAACAACTTGAACTTCTTAGGGGGTGGCATGCTCTTTTCATGCCACTGCATGAGTTCTTCCTGCTTTAACTCAGGCTCATACTGATGAACCCAAATTTTATCTCCAGTGACATTCAGGTCTAAAACTTTATCTTTGTTTTTTACTGCAGAGGTCCAAAACTTGTTATGAAGTAGCATAATCATTCTCAGTACCCATCTCGAACTGACTTTTTGACATTCTTAGTGCTGATGGAAAATATTCAAAGTGGTTGTAGGTGATACTCCAACCACTTCTGCAAGGTAATTTTTACTCAATCTGGCATTTTTTTACTAGAAGTTTTCAAAAATTTTTTATAATGTCTGTGAAAATGACCTCAAAAGGGCATCAGGGACAGAGGTAATCTGTCCCTTACCTGTCCCTCTGCCTTACCTGAAAAGGCTACGCCACTTGTTGAACATAGATTTACCAGGGAAATAATCCCCATAAACCATTAACATCTCTTCTACAATGGTTTGAGGTGTTTTCTCTTGTACTATGAAGAAGTCAATGATGGTGCAAAATTCAATTTTATCCATACTTGTGGTTTTCTCCACATTTGATGTGCTTTTTGATGATGTATAAAATAACACGGATGCAAGTAGTCTGAAATTTGGCATATGTACTAATAAGTCACACAATAAAGCTGTGCACTAGTACTACCACCTTTCTGAGAAACCCCATTCTGCAAAATTTTTTACCACCCCTCTTACCTACAGCTTTTTTCTTTTATGTCAGGATTGCCATAACTACTTGGTATCCATTGTAATTTTTACATAAACTTTAGAATTATTAATATTTGTCCTAGATCTGTGAAAATTGCCATTGATATTTTGATAAAGATTGCATTAAATTTATATATTGCTTTAGGTAGTATAGATATTTAAATTCTTATTAATTTTTCTTATCCAGGAGCATGTATATGTTTCCATTTATTTATATGTTCTTTAGCTTCTCTCATATATGTCCTACAATTTTCTGAGTACAGGTCTTATATTTCTTTGGTTACATTGCCAGGTATTTTAATTTTTATTATGAAATTATAAATGAATATGTTTTCTCAGTTTCTCTTTTAATAGTATTTTAGTGGTGTACTAAAACGAAACTGAAAAGAGCTCGGTCATCTTGCCAAAATGGGATCCCTGAAACCTCTCTTGGAAAATATAATTAAAGAGCCAGCCAAGATCCAACATGGGAAACCCTGAGTAGCATAGTGTCAGCTAAAAGATCCACACATCACAAGAAAACACATGGAGGTTAGAGTAAAGGGGGCAAATGAGAGAGAAGGGAGATAGCAGAGATGGATCAAAAACTGACCTAACCTTGGCTAACTGAAGCAACTAGTAAGAAATCAGGGAACAATGGATGAGGAGTAACATGACACTGGGTTTGAGGGAGGCTGAGTGGTGATAAAAGGGAAGGAGAGAGCGGCTGAAACCCTGCAAGATTCTTGGCGACTTGGATTGAACAGCAGTGTGTTGGGGACACAGTCTGGGAGCCGTGCCCTGGGTGGGTCTGAGGCTGAACAAAGCATCTGAATTGCCCTAGGCAAGAACAGGGCCCTCAGCTGCAGCATTGCATCCCCACTGTCAGCACTGGGTGAGTTTGAATCTGAGAGCAGATTCCATGGAAATGCTGAAACATGATCCTGGGTGAAAAGTGGGCCCAGGAGAAGGGAGTAAAATTGAGCTTATGAGAGCACTTGGCCACCACCCCTCCTGGCTTGCCCTACATAGGCCTTCTCCCTTCCTGCCCCCCAACCCCCATTTCCCTGATGAACAGACAATTATTGCAGCACAGTGGGCAACTAGGGAAGCTGCTGCAAAAGCAGAGTGGCAACAGATGGCTCTGCTCCTAAGCCCAGGTGCAGCTCACCCCAGTTCTTTTCCAAAGCTTGACCAACAGCTCCACCTAGTGTCTTTTCTACAACAAGACACTACAGCAATATAAACTGGGAAGAGAAAAGAGAACTGCCTGGAATCGTCACAGGAAAAGACCTCATGCAAAAGGAAAATAAAAAAGAAAACACAGAAAATAATATGAGTACCAGATGATTCAAAGCCACTCAAAATGAAAATCAAAAATGTCCATAAAAAGATCTTACAGATCTAGAAATTATGAACTAAGTGACACCGAATTAAAGGCTGCAATTTGAAAGGCTCTCAGAGAAATGAAAACGTATTGGCAGAATACCCCAACTGAGATAAATGATCTCAGAAAGTAAATTTGTGAACAAAAGTAATATTTTACCAAAGAAATTGAAAATATAAGAAAAAGTTAAATGAAAATTTGAGAGATAAACAATGCAATAATAAAACTGAGAAATGGAATAGCTGTCATAGGAAACAGGGCCAACCACATGGAGGACAGAGTTGGTGATATTCAAGGTCAGAAAATGGAAACAACACACAAAAAGTAAGACAGGGACTTTGGAGTCAAAAGCCCTGAAAGAACTCTATAAGAACTGTCAGATTCCATTAGAAAAAAACAATATTAGAATAATAAACTTAGAAGAAATTGAGGAAAAAACTCTACAGAAAGCATACTGAAACTAATAGTAGATGAGAAGTTTCCAAACTTATGGAAAAACCTGAAACCCCAAATTCAAGAAGAAACTAGCTCCCTGGACCCTAGCATTTTTCTTCAAGACACCTGATACTGAAGATGTCAAAAATCAAAAACAAAGAGGTACTTCTCAAGGCAGCTAGGGGAACAATATATAACCTTTAAAGGAAAACCCATCAGGATATCATCAGACTTCTCAAGCAGAAACTCTACAAGCCAGGAGAGAGTGGAATCAAATATTCAAAATATCAAAAGAGAGATCTTTCCAGCCAGGGGCAAATTATCCAGCAAATTTATTTTTCAGATATAAAGTAGGAATAAAGACCTTCTCAGACATACATAAATGGGGAGAATTATTTAGCACGAGTCTGGTAGGCTCTTACACCTGAAATAAAACATAAAAATAAATGGAATAGAGTTGGAACAACAAAGACAACAACATTTTATTAAAAAAGGGGGAAATAATAACCATAGGAAATCTTCATATATCAATCATCATCCTAAACGTAAGTCGACTAAACACACCAATGAGAAGACACAGAGTAGCAAACAGGATTTAAAAAAAAATCCATATGGTGTCTCCAAGAGACACACCTCGGCCATAAGGACAAACAGAGACTCAGTGAAATGATAGAAAACAATAATCCAAGCAAATGGTATCCAGAGAAAAGTAGTAATTGTTATACTGATATCTGATAAAACAAACTTTAGGTTAAAAAAGATAACAAGAGACAAAGATGGACATTTCATAGTAATAAAAGAAAGAATACAACAACAAGAAGACTTGAAGCTAATTAATATATATGCCCCTCATTAGGAAGCACCAAAATATACAAAGTAACTACAAAGAGATCTGAAAGAAGAAACTGACTAAAACACAATCATAGTAGGGGACCTAAACACTGCCTTAACAGCTGTGCATAGATCATCCAAACAGGAATTAAGTAAGAAAATATAAACTTGAAATGATACAATAGCAATTGGACATAATTGACTTTTACAGGACACTTCACTTGACAAAAAAGTAATATGCTTTATTTTTTTTTTAGTGCACATGAAACATTCTCAAAGATACACTATACGCTGGGACACAAAACTAGCTTCAACAAATTCAAAAAGATCGAAATCATACCAAGTGTAGTCTCAGACCACAAAGCTTTGAAATTGGAGATCAACTGTAAAAATAATTAGAAAAGAATCACAGACACATGGAGATTAAACAACATCATATTTAAAAATGACTGGATCCAAGAACAAATAAGAGACTAAAAAACACATAGAAACTAATGACAATGAAAATGCAATATATTGGAACACAGCAAAAGTAGTAATAAGAGAAAAATCTATATCATCACAAGCCTATCTTAAAAATCAAGAAAAATCACAAGTAAACATCTTAACATCCCATCTTAAAGAGGTAGAAAAGAAAGAATAGAAAAAACCCAAAGTCTCCATAAGAAAAAAAAAATTAGAGCACAGCTAAATGAAACCGGAACAGCAAGACAATAGAAAAAATTAGTGCAACAAAGAACTGGTTCTTTGAAAACATAAACAAAAATGACAAACCCTTGGCTAGACTAACCAATGGATGAAAAGAAAGAACACAAATCCACAATTAGAAGTGAATGGGGAGAAATCATGACTGATATCAGAGAATTACAAAGGATTATAAGAAAATATTATGAAGGTATTGTTCCACACAAATTAACAACATAGAAGAAATGAAAAATTTCCTAGAAATATATAGTCTACCTAAACAGAACCAAAAAGAACTGGATTATCTAAATAGACCAATCAATAGTAAAGAAATTAAAACGATAATACAAAACCTCTACAAATGCAAAAGCCCAAAACCCAACTATCTCACCAATGAATTTTATCAAGCATTCAAAGAAGAATTAACACAGTTCTGCCTCAGAGTATTACAAAAAATTGAAATGAAGTAATTCTTTTCAATTTATTCTACAAGTCCAACATTACCTTAATACAAAATCCTGGTAAAGAAACTACTACACAAAAGAAAACTATAAGCCAATATCTTTGATGAACACAGATGCAAAAATCTTAAATAAAATATTAGCAAATAGAATACAACAATGTGCAAGTTTTGGGAGAGAGGGGGTTGTTTGTTTCTTGTTTCTGATCTCCTACTGGGTTTGGAGGCTATGCGCATATATCCTGTGGAGCACCTTTTGTTGGCCTCTCCACAGGATATATGCGCATAGCCTCCCAAAACTTGAACCCCAATGCCACCTAGTGTCTGCCCTACAGGAAGACACGAAAAACGCACTATTCTGGGCACTGAACATAAAGCCCTCATGTCAAAGAGGAAGATCCCAGCGGACAGGATGAATTCCTTAAAAACTAAAGCTCCTCAGAAAGAACATGAAAGTTACCCAGAAGACAGCTTCTTAGAACAGGAAGGGTCTGATTTAACTGACAGAGAATTTAAAGCAGCCATTCTAAGGGCTGTGAGAGAAATGAAAACCTATTGGCAGAACACCATAGCTGAGATAACTAACATAAAAAAGGATATAAACGACATAAAAAAGGAACTCTGTGAACAAAAAGAACAATTTAACAAAGAAATTCAAAACATAAGAAAGATTGAGACAGAAATAAGAGAAATAAATAATACCATAAAAGAAGTGAGAAATGAAATAACTGCCATAGGAAACAGGACCAACCTAATGGAGGAAAGAATTAGTGATATTGAAGACCAGAACATGGAAACAGCTCAGAAAGAGGAAGAGAGGGAATATAGAACGAAAAGGATTGAAAGAACTCTGCAAGAAATATCTGACTCCATGAGAAAAAACAACATCAGGATAATAGGAATAGAAGAGGGGGCAGAGCAATCTACAGAGAGCATACTCAAACAAGTCATGGATGGGAACTTTCCAAAACTATGGAAAGATCTGGAACCCCAAGTTCAAGAAGAAAACAGGTCTCCCAGATACCTGGACCCTAACAGATCTTCTCCAAGACACATGGTACTAAACATGTCCAAAATAAAGACAAAGAGACAATTCTCAAGGCAGCCAGGGAAAAAAGAACTATAACCTTTAGAGGAAAACCCATCAGGCTGGTATCAGATTTCTCAGCAGAAAATCTACAAGCCAGGAGATAGTGGGATGCAATATTCAAAACTTTAAAAGAGAGAAATTTCCAGCCAAGAATAAATTATCCAGCAAAATTATCTTTCAGATATGAAGCTGGAATAAAGATCTTCTCAGATGAACAGAAGCTGAGGGAATTTGCCAGCACAAGGCCCGCACTCCAAGAAATACTGAAGGAGGTTCTTCAGCCTGAAACAAAACATCAGGACAAATGGAACAAAGTTGGGGCAACAAGAAAGAAACAAAAATAAACAAACAAACAAACAAACAAAAACAAAGAAAAAAATAAGTAATGGCCACAGGAAATCTTCACATATCGATCATCACTCTAAATGTTAATGGAGTGAACTCACCAATAAAAAGACACAGAGTAGCAAACTGGATTAAAAAACACAACGCATCTATATGCTGTTTCCAAGAAACACATCCAGCTGTAAGGACAAACACAGACTCAGAGTGAAAGGATGGCATACAATGTTCCAAGCAAATGGTAACCAGAGAAAAGCAGGAGTGGACATACTAATATCTGATGAAATAAACTTCAAATTTATAAAAAAGATAGTAAAAGACAAAGATGGTCATTACATAATGATAAAAGGCACAATGCAACAACAAAAAGACTTGACACTAATCAACATATATGCTCCCAACCAGGATGCACCAAAATACACAAAGAAACTACTAACAGACTTGAAAGGAAAAACTGATAAATACACAATCATAGTGGGAGACTTAAAAACCCCGCTAACAGCCATGGACAGATCTTCCAAACAGAAAATAAATAAGGAAATAACAGCTCTAAACGACACATTACAGCAATTGGACATAATTGACATTTACAGGACACTTCATCCAGCAAAAAGAGACTACACCTTCTTTTCTAGTGCACATGGAACATTCTCAAGGATAGACCACATGCTGGGACACAAAAGTAGCCTCAGCAAATTCAAGAAAATAGAAATCATACCAAGTGTATTCTCGGACCACAAAGCTTTGAAATTGGAGATCAACTGTAAAAGGAAAGCAGAAAAAACCACATATACATGTAGATTAAACAACAGCTTATTAAAAAAGGACTGGATAAAAGAACAAATAAAAGATGAGATTAAAAAATATATAGAAACTAATGACAATGAAAATACAACGTATCAGAATTACTGGGACACAGTGAAAGCGGTAATAAGAGGGAAATTTATATCATTACAGGCCTATCTTAAGAAACAAGAAAAATTACAAGAAAACATCTTAGCATCCCATCTTAAAGAACTAGAAAAAGAAGAGCAGACAAAACCCAAAGTCAGCAGAAGGAAAGAAATAATAAAAATTAAAGCAGAGCTAAACCAATTACAGAACAGAAGGACAAGAGATAAAATTAATATAACAAAGAGCTGGTTCTTTGAGAAAGTCAACAAAATTGACAAACCCCTGGTGAGACTAATCAAAGGATGAAAGGAAAGGACACAAATATCCAAAATTAGAAATGAAAGGGGAGAAATTACCACTGATACCACAGAAATACAAAGGATTATAAGAAAATATTATGAAGGACTTTATGCCACAAAATTAAACAACCTAGAAGAAATGGACAAGTTTCTAGAAACTTATAGCTTACCAAGACTGAACCAAGAAGAACTGGATAATCTAAATAGACCAATCAATAGCAACAAGATTGAAATGACTATATATAATCTCCCTAAAGGCAAAAGCCGTGGACCAGATGGTTTCACCAATGAGTTCTACCAAGCATTCAAAGAATTAATGCCTATCCACCTCAGACTCTTCCCAAAAATTGAAGAGGAAGCAATACTTCCAAACTCATTCTATGAGGCCAACATTACTCTAATACCAAAGCCTGGCAAAGACAACACAAATAAAGAAAACTATAGACCAATATCTCTGATGAACACAGATGCAAAAATCCTGAACAAAATATTACCAAATAGAATACAACAATGCATCAAAAAGATAATACATCATGATCAAGTGGGATTCATCCCGGAAGCACAAGGATGATTCAACATACAAAAATCAATCAATGTGATACAGCACATAAACAAAATCAAAGATAAAATCATATGGTCATTTCAATTGATGCAGAAAAAGCTTTTGACAAGGTCAACATCCATTTATGATCAAAACATTAAATAAAATGGGTATAGAAGGAAAATATCTCAACATAATAAAGGCCATATATGACAAGCCCTCGGTTAACATCATACTGAATAGGGAAAAGCTGAAGTCTATTCCCCTAAAATCAGGAACAAGACAGGGATGCCCCCTGTCACCACTGTTATTTAATATAGTACTGGAAGTTCTAGCCACAGCAATCAGGCAAGAGAAAGGAATAAAATATATCTAAATTGGGAAAGAAGAAGTCAAATTGTCTCTATTTGCGAATGACATGATCCTTTATATAAAAAATTCCAAAGATTCCACCAGGAAACTATTAGAAACAATTAACGAATATAGTAAAGTTGCAGGATACAAAATAAATGTACAAAAATCAACAGCATTCCTTTATACAAACAATGAATCCTCAGAAAAAGAAATAAGGGAATCAATTCCTTTTGCTATCACAACAAAAAGAATGAAATACCTGGGAATTAACTTAACAAAGAATGTGACAGACTTATACACAGAGAACTATAAGACACTTTTGAAAGAAATTGGAACAGACTTTAAGAGGTGGAAAAATATCCCCTATTCGTGGATAGGAAGACTTAACATTGTTAAAATGGCCATTCTGCCCAAAGCAATCTACAGATTTAATGCAATACCCATCAAAATCCCACAATCATACATTCATGAAATAGATAAAAGAATTAGTAAATTTATATGGAACCATAAATGACCTCGAATCATCAAAGCAATACTACATAAAAAGAATAAGGCTGGTGACATTACACTTCCTGACTTCTATTTATATTGCAAAGCATCAATAGTCAAAACAGCTTGGTACTGGCAGAAGAACAGAAATATAGACCAATGGAATAGAACTGAAAATCCAGAAATAAACCTACAAATTTATGGACAAATAATTTTCAATTAAGGAGCAAAAACCATACAATGGGGAAAAGACAGCTTCTTTAGTAGGTGGTGCTGGGAAAACTGGAAAAACATATGCAAAAGAATGAACCTGAGCTGTGAACTCTCTCCATATACAAAAATTAACTCAAAATGGATTAAAGACTTTCACATAAGACCTGCAACAATAAACTGTATAGAAGAAAACATTGGTACTAAACTTATAGACCTAGGACTCAAGGAAGACTTCATGAACCTGTCCTCAAAGGCAAGGGAAGTAAAAGCAAAAATAAATGAATGGGACTATATCAAACTAAAAAGCTTCTGCACAGCAAAAGAAACCATCAACAAGGCAAAGAGACAGCCAACTG
>PVJL010007878.1:59939-73214 GCA_004026885.1 Lyroderma lyra | reverse complement strand
CGCCTCTAGCCCCGCCCATCGCGGGAAAGAATAAAGAAGACAAAGTGACAGCCAAGTAAACCAATCAGCAAGCCCAAAGGAGGCGGGGGTAAGGTCCTCCTTTCCCCTCTTCTAAAAGGCATAACCAGAGGCATTTGGTCGGGGATTTTCCTGACCTGGCTTACGGAGATTTCGTTTCACGATTTCAGTGCATCTCTCCGTTGTCATGCGAAACACTAGATAGGATACATTTAACTAATCTAGTTACGGAAAATTTTAAAGGAGAGAATAATGTGTAAGTGAATAAGGAGGCGGTGCACAATCCCAGTAAGCTGATAGGGCAACCGGTTGGAATGAGAAGGGGTGTGGTCTTTAACTGAAATTTACATAAAACGGAACCCTTCCAGGTGACTACAACTTCACCATTTATTGGTAGCCACTGCGCGGCACCTCCTTTCTCCTTCAAGCAGAAGGTGCCGGGAGATGTAGTTCTGAGTTCGGTTACTATGGCGTTCTCTAAAGCCTCCGGGAGTTCGGGAGAGACGAGCGGCCTGACCAATGGGAGCAGCGTCTGGGCCATCGGGGGCGGGCTCTCTGCAGAAGGACTCGAAGGTGGCAGTGGCGAAGGTGCAGGCCGTTAGAGCTCCTCGAAGGCAGGTGAGTCCCGGGAAATGTGTCGAGTGTCTGGGAAGCAGGGCTTTGGACGAAAACTCGAGAGACTCCCCGCGGAACCATCCAGCCCTGAGGTGGATGGTGTTTCTCATCACAACCCAGATCCCCTCGGGCCAGGCCTAGCTTAGCTTAGGGCGCCGAGGGGCGGGTAAAACTGGATTTGAATGGCAATTTCCTGGTTCTTACGGGTTTTGATTTTAAGTTTTACTCTGTTTGCATCTTTTTCCACCTTTAACGGAGGCAAACGTCTGGAAGTTCCCTTCCACTTAATCTCCCAGGTTGGATTTCCCCCACCTGCTTCTAGTTATCCTGTATTTTGAGTCTCTTTTTCTTTCTCCCTTATTCCTCCTCTGCCACCGCTTTCTCCTGCTTGAAGGAGACATTTACTAAATAAAGCAAGGTGTTCGCATTTATGTAACGATAGGGCCAGATTTGCCCTTTAAGCTAAACAGCCGATACTCTGGAGCAATGCGTAAGAGTCATTTCAGAATATATGGAAGTGCAGATGTTGATTCTGTAGGTTGGGCGGGGCCTGAGAATCTGCGTTTCTAACAAGCGCCCAGGTGCTATTAGGCCACCTGATGAGGAGTAGCAAGATTCTATCTACCTCAGCTCTGTCCAAAGCATATATAATGCAGGCCACTTACGTCATTGAAATTTTTCATGAAAACATGAAAAGAAGCATGTGAAATTAATTTTAATACTATGTTTCATCCAGGATATTCATATTATCATTTCAATACTTAATCAAATATTTTTAAATTGAGATTTTTTTAAAATTGAGATATTATACATTTTTATTGTCTTTGAAATCTGATGTATATTTTACATTTACAGCACATCTTAATTCTGACTAGACACAGTTCAAGTGCTCCTTAGGCACCTGTGGCTTATTGGACAGTGCAGATCCAGATGATATAATTGCCCACTGCAGAAACTAAAGGTGTTACATACAGCTCAAGTTACAGGTGACCAAACCCTTTGCTACTCTTCGAAATGGGCTTTGAAACTACTCGAGGGGTTCTCTACCCAATTTGCGGAAATAATAGTAAAAATAGGCAACACTTACTGAATGTTTATTTTGTGCCAGGTCTTGTACTGAGTGCTTTGCATGCATTCTCTAACCCTTACAGCAACCCTTCTAGGTAACTACTGTTACTATCTCTGTTTTATAGATATGAAATCTAAGGCCCAGAAGGTTAAAATTAAATAGCCCAAAGTCATGTAGCTAGTAAGAAGGAGAACCAGGATTCAAACTCAGGTCAGTTATGACTTCTAAATCCTATCTGTCAACCACTACAGTGAATAATTATTGTCTTTTATCACTAATTTCACTTCATTAATGCCTCTTCTCCAGTTAATATCAGGGGATGAAATGTTCAGATTTGAAACACAGAAAGTTACCCATACAAGGTCAAGTTGCCTTTTGGTGGCAGTGAAATATTTTGATAGTTTTGCCACTCTTGGTGCTATGCATTCAAAATCAAAGTTCTGGATTGAAGAAGAGTGTTCAAATCATCAAGGTATTTCGGCCTCTGGACCAGTAGTCTATACCCTGGGCAGTATTGTGCATTGATTCATTTGTGTACCTCCCTAAAGATGGGAAAACTTGGCAATTCTTAAAATGTTTCACTTATGGAATCACAGTGTTTTTTGGTTTTGTTTTTAATGAAATCATTTTTTCAGTTGATAAAATGAATGAATGAAAAAAAATGAATGTCTCGCTCTTGTGAACTTCACATAGACTATTTCAAAGACAACTTTATTTGTGATTTTTCTATGGATTTTTGAATATGGAACTAAGGAGAGGTTTTGTATAAAGAGTGAAAATACACATATCCACACATGCTAAAATACAGTATTTTATAAATTAATTTTCTTCTATTTTTATACATTATAATAAATATGACATACATTTTATACATTATAGTAAATATGTCATACATTTCTCTTTTGAATTTATTAGCAAATATTTAATAAAAATTACAATTTCTATCTTGCATCTGAAGCAAGAAATGTGTAAGATCCTATAGTGAATTGGAAAATTAAGTATTTACAAACTGCAGTGATGTTAGTGGAGAAGATTGTTTAAATCAATCATTTAAAGAGGAGGGAAAGTATAGTAGAGATTTAAAGATCCTTCAGTTGCTTATATCCCTCATCCCCACCTACGTTGTCCCAGTGTCCCATGATTAGGCCAGCATAAAGAAGACTTTCATCATACCATTGCCTCTATTGCTAATTCAGAAATAAACATGAAAGTTAAATTTCTGTTGTTCTAGCTCTTACTACATTAAATGGCCTTACTTTGAATAGTAACTAGACCAAAGATTTTCAATACTTGAAATAACGACCATCCCACCTCCCCAATGTGCCCACTACCCACAAGCAGGGGAGTGCTTCCAGTAAGAACCCTAAGGGAAAAGGTATTTTATAGATCAATAAATAAAATTAGGGAGTTCCCTGATGGTATAGTGGCTTAAGGCTTCGGCACTGGTGCTGTCAGCACTGCGGCCTGGGTTCGATTCCCGGTCAGGGAGCTACCCACATACCAAAAAGCAAAAAATAAATAAATAAATAAATAAATAAATAAAATTAGGCTCTCTTCGAGACAAGAGGTTTCATCAAAACTTCTTTTGAGATTCAAAAGGTCATTGTTGGGAACCACTGTTCTAGACACAACACAGAAACCACTTGATGCATAGATACAGGGCAATTTGACATCTCCAAGAAAATGCCATTTTTTTGTTTTTTTTTTTGTTTTCTGTTTTGGGTTTTTGGGTTTTTGGTTTTTTTTTTTGCTTCTGCCTAAAGCAGTGATTTCCAACCTTTTGGCTTCCCTGGGCCACATTGAAGGAAGAATTGTCTTGGGCCACACATAAAATATACAAACACTAATGATAACTAATGAGCTAAAAAAAAAAAAAAAAGGTCACAAAAAAAATCTCATAATGTTTTAAGAATTTGTGTTGGGTCGCATTCAAAGCTGTTTTGGGCCACAGGTGGGACACGCCTGGCCTAAAGCCTGTATCAAAGAAAACTTTATTCTTTCCTGATTGTTCACCTATCTTTAGATCTCAGGTTGTGTGACATAAACATTATGTCACACATATAATTTCAATCAAGTATGTCTTGATAATGTTCATAGAAATGTAGATAGTCATAATTAGAAGAGGCTTTAATGTGGTCATCTCAACCCCCTCCCCCTTGAACTGATACTTGAATCCCCTTTTTGATGCCACCGTGTATATCCAGCCTCTGTTTAAATCCTTCCAGTGATAGGAACCATGCACCTTTAGTCATTTTTCTAAGTTTAAATTATATACCTAAAATGTGAAAGTACAGGTTCTTACAACATGTAATTAGCTAGAAATGCTTTCTTGGGTCTAGCCAGGTGTGAGCCACTGTGACAGTGTCTCCTGTGCCCATCTGGTTACAGGCCCAGAAGAGCAGTGTAGTTATATGTAGCAAAACACCTATGTGCTCATTTTTTTTTTTTTTTCTTTTTTTTTTTTCTTTTTTTTTTTGGTATGTGGGTAGCTCCCTGACTGGGAATCGAACCCAGGCTGCAGCACTGACAGCGCCAATGCTGAAGCCTTAAGCCACTAGACCATCAGGAACTCCCTGTGCTCATTATTTATGCACAGTGTCATTAGGTGTACAGATACCTAGAGGCTTTTGCCTACATGGTAGACATGTCCTCCAAGTGCATTGAGCTCACTCTTAAAGAAGCAGAGCTAGAGGGGGTTCCCTGGTGGTCTAGTGGCTAGGCTTCACCGCCAAGGCCTGGGTTCGCTTACTGGTCAGGGAACCAACCAAAAAAAAAAAAAAAAAAAAAAAAAGACAACGAAGAAACAGAGCTGACCTGTCTAGTTAGGACTGCCGTTCTCCACAACCTGCAAAATATTAAATTTAAACACCTCCATCTAGTTACTTTGGTTTGCTGACCATGATTTTTAACCAAATATTTGGGCAAATGGCTTGACATACTTCTTTATCTGATAATGTGATTATATATGAAAAGTCTCACAGATTAGTAAGAACATTGTTAAAACTTAATATTAGCTCTTTAATATAACTGAAGATTTATCCAGCTAGTATCATAATGCTGTGTACCAGTCCTGGCATGGCGATGAGCATATGAGACCATGTTTCTGAGTTGACTTCGTCTGTTTTTTCTATAGCCTAGCTGCTCGACAATATCTGTGCTTTGCTTAGAACAAAAGTGAGAGTGAGTTGGAAATATTATTACTGAATCCTTAATCTGAAGTGGCGACAATATTGAAAAGTTTATTTGGGGGAATGGTAGAAATTTGAGCAGATACGAAGAGTTTGGACTTTGAGGAATTAAGTTGTCTGCTGAGAATCAGATAGATTGGATGAGAGAAAGAAATGAAGCCATTCAGCAGCCTGTGGCCATAGCCCAGGCCTTAAGCATTGCCAGTGTTAGCATATCACTTGTACTAATACCCATCAAAGCCAAAAATGAGCAGGTAAACCAGAACATCAAAAGAAAAAGGAAGCTTTATGGTCAATAACAATATGGAGGAAAGAATTTTAAGAGACTCTAAGATACCCTTGATGACTGAAGTTTGGTACAGCAAAATCTTACTTTGGGGAAAGATGTGTCCAGTTTTATGTCTCTTGAATTTGAGGTTGACCTGATGCTCAGAACACTTTTTTTGGTCTGAACATGTAGCTAAGGAATGACGTGTGGAGGCTTTATTTACAGTCATTAATGGATGAGCTCCTTGGGTGACTAGTGTAGTGGCAGAAAAGCAAGTAGAATTTGTGTTGCTGTTACACTAAGATGAAGCCATTGGAAATTTCTTCCTATTGATTTTTTAGAAATCCCTTATAAGATCAATGCTTTTATTAACTACTTTCTTTGTGGGGAAGTGGGGCGCAGTTTCCCTGGCTGGGAATTGAACCCAGGCTGCAGTTAACTACTTTCTTGAAGTGTTATTTGTAGCAAATGTTTAATTTATGCACTGTCATCTGCTTTGTACCAAAAATTACTTAAAATAGGTGTGGTAATTTTTGTTTCTACAGATTTTTTAATGTAGTTAATGTGTAGCCATTATAAAAGTATAAAGTATTACAAATATGATCCTCAATTTGTGGAATTACACAAATGGATTTATACATTTAAAATATTGTATCCCTGGAAAAATATAAATTCTTTATGCTTGTTATAGGGCATACCATCCTATCTTTTTTATTTATTTATTTATTTTTATTTTTTTTGCTTTTTGGTATGTGGGTAGCTCTCTGGCTGGGAATCGAACCCAGGCCGCAACGCTGACAGCGCCAGCACCGAAGCCTTAAGCCACTGCACCTATCCTATCTTTTTTAAACAGATTTATTTTTGTTTTAAAGTTTTCTGTAGCACTTTCATAAAAGAAAGTTTATAGTAAAATATATAATTTTGAAGTTACATGACATTTATTTTTGGAAAGGTAAAGCTAAATATAATTGAAATGGTAAACTTTATGTTATGTATATTTTACCACAATTTTTTAAAAAAGCAATCATTTTAAAAATAAATTCCTTAATCCTGAAAAAAATAAAAATTTTATTAAATTATGGACTAAGTGTTCCATTTAATCTAGACCCATGCCTGGTCTTGAATACCATTTATTCTATCATTTTTCTTAGAATCAGAAACTCAGTATTTCTTTTTTTGGTTTGCAAAATAAATAACATTTCCTTAATTTTCTTGCCACTTTTGTTAAAACACTTGTCTTTCTTCACTTTGTAATTCTGAGGATGTTTTCATTCCCACACGGTTCTCTATTGGACCAACTAAACATTCGTGTTTTCTGCCAGCCAGGCCAATTTTAATCTAAAATTTGGAAGAACTAATTAGGATGATCTGACTATAAATATTGACATTATGTATATAATACTGGCTTTAGTGCAGTTATTTTTCTGGGTCTTTGCATTTGGGCTGCATGCAGCATGAGGTTCACATAACTGCTGATTTGGGGTCTCTCATATATTTTAAAATGTAGTGGGCAGAGAAAACAGCGGCTTCCAAAACTACAAAAGGAGATGCTTTGCAGTCAAGGTGTTGCTAAGTAAATGTTCCATTTCTCAAAAAGGCAACTCTTGTAGCTCCAGACGAGGTAGGAGCAGAGATTTATTTATTTAGTAATAAAGGACATTGATTCTCCTAAGCAGTGGCTGGGAAAACGCACTATTTAGAAAGTGAATAAGGCAAGGTTCTATTAGTATGTAATGAAATCTAGATGCGTGGAACAGATGGGGTAGATTGAGTGTCACTGGGGTGGATTTCACAGAGGGAGGAGGATTGAGCTTTATTCGCAGGATCTATGGAGTGAGTACAGCTTAGTCTCAGAAACAAGCAATGCCTAGAAGCTGTGACACAAGGTAACCAGATGGTGTGAAGTCATAATGACTAGATTAGACAGAAGGTATGTGTTGGAAATATTGGGGAGTAAGGTAGACTAGGGACACTGAGTAATGCATTTTAGACAGCCTAGAAAGCTAGGCAGAAGAAGATTGATGTCATAGGGAATATATGTACCTGTGCTTAGGTTCTTCCTTTCTCCCGTCACACCTACACACACATTGACATATACATATATGTCATATGACATATATACATATACATTGACGTATACTTGCTTCAGCAGCACACTAAAAAATTGGAACAGTCTAGAGGAGATTAGCATGGCCCCTGCGCAAGGATGATACACACACAAAACCCTTCTGTAACCAACCAGTTAGAATTCATTTAGTCATCTGACTTAGTTCACTGTTTTTATATACTTTGTTGATACATGCTACATATATATCTATACATGTCATTTCTGTTAGTTCCAGCATTTAATTATCGTATTCTAGAAAGCAGCAACCATTACTGAACTACTCAGTACAAGCCCTTTACTATATGGTTCCGTTAGAGTCTCTGAGATTCAACGTGCAGGCTGGCTTGATGGACAAGGGACTAATCTAGTTGCACTGGACCTCACGCTCAGAAGGATCCGTGCTTGATTTAATGCTCCGCTGTCGCCATCTTGAAATTTAAATAATTTTTTAACAAGTTTCCCCACATTTTCACTTTGCACTGGACTCTGCAAATTATATAGCCAGTTTTATAAGCAAGTATTTAATAATTTTTAATCCTAAAGGATATAGGATTCTAGTTTTAAGTGAAATCTCTATGTCAGCAGCCCAATAAAAAACCATTAAATATGATGGTTAATAGAAATTACTTTGGAGTTGATAACACCTGGTTTGTCCCAGCTCTGTCCCAGCTGGTGCTGTAAGGCCCTACACGTGTGCCTTATCCCATGTAAGACTCAAGTTTCCTTATTTATAAAATAAATGTAATAGTAGTACTTTCACCAAGAAGTACGTTCAAGGATGTTCTTAACAGGATAATTTGTAAAAGCCTCGAACTGAAAACAATCACATGTCCACCTATAATGGAATGGATAAATAGTAATTTATTCATACAGTGGAGTGCTATATAGCAATGAGAATGAATAAACTACAACTACCAGCAACGACATGAGTGAAACAAACATAACATTGAGAAAAAGAAAGCGGACATAAAGGAGTTATTTCATTTGTACAAAGTCAAAACAGGCAAAACTAATCTGTGCTGTTGAAACTCAGGATAGTGAGTATTCTCAAGAAGGGGAAGTAGTGATTACAAGGGGAACAGAAGAGCTTCTGGAGTTCCAGCAATGTGTGTCCTGTTGTGACACAGCCATGTTCACTTTGTAAAATTCAGCAAGCTACACAATGTAGGGTCTGTGCTCTTTTTTATGTATATTTTATTCTATAAAATTTACATTTAAAAAATAATCTTACCATATAGTTACTATGAAAATTAAAGAAACAACTGGAATCCTTAGAGATGCTTCAAGAAGTTCACAGAATACAGGTTTAAATACTTCCATTAAATGGTTATAAGCTGTACAGAAAGCTTAGGGGCATGATTTTAATGAGCATCTTGATGGTCCACTTTTTCCTTTTTAAAGGTCTTTAAGACTTTGAAAATCTTTTAAATGACACCTTTGGTAATTAAAATTGAGCTCTCTGGCTGTGATAAGTTTTTTTCCCCCAAGTATATCTAATAGTTTTTATTGAATAGCAAAGCGAAATTAAGCACATGCTCACCTTTGTGTGAAAATTTGAGCTATAAACCCATTCTCCATAAGACATGTACTCAGAGACTGTTGCGTATTCTCTTATGTGATCACTTTCAAGAACTATTATCTAAATTTATTTGTTTAAAAACTACATTTATAGTTGTCATTTTATCCTTTGCCAGCACTATTAATTTTTGCTTTCATTTTGTCTGGAAGACTTTGTTTGTTAGTTTATTTCATATATTTTTTCTTTTTCTTTTCTTTTAAGTGACTATGAAAGGCTTGTATTTTCAACAGAGTTCTACAAATGAAGAAATAACATTTGTATTTCAAGAAAGGGTAAGAAAAATTGTTTAATCATTAAATGAAACAAGATAAGTGTAATTATCCAGGTTTAAAGGATCTGCCATAAGTTATTTTGACTGGAACTTAAAAACTCTACAGATTACTTCCCTTTAATGTGACAGTGGTGGTCCATATTGTAATATATTAATAACTGTATTTGTAAGAGGGTGCTACAAGAGTTTTTAGTTCTTCAGTGTGATGGTATTCATATAATAGATAGTAGTAGGAAAACAGAACAACCTTAATAGTCTTATATGTTGCAAAATTAACTTATTCTGAATATCACAATAAAGTTAATTTCCAGATTACAGCCATATTTCAGAAATATTTGCTCTCAAATTGTGAAATGAGGGAGTTCCCTGGTGGTGTAGTGGCTTAAGGCTTCGGCGTTGGCGCTGTCAGCGCTGCGGCCTGGGTTCGATTCCCAGTCAGGGAGCTACCCACATACCAAAAAAAAAAAGCAAAAAAAAAAAAAAAAAATTGTGAAATGAAAACAGTGGAAAAGCATTGCTTTCCCCCACTAATTTTTGAGCTTTGCAAAGTTACCTTATTCACTAAACTGTAAATGGTTTCTAGCTTCTTACCACTTGAAGCAGAGATAGGACTTTAATATATTGGTTATTGTTTGAAAGATTTGTGGCAAGCCAAAATCATTCCACTGTAAATTTAAGGTGAAAACTAAGTGCTATTTGTATTCCATAGTAGTAGTAAAAATACTGGATCATGAACACAATCCAGTTTTCTTTGTTATCTTTCACTAACTCCAAAATCATTTAGGTCAGCAGTCTAAATCTCAGATGGGTTGGGTCTCAAAGTTTCCATTGGCTTGGAAGGAATTGCCTCTACATTCATATAATAATGAGTAAAATCCACAAATTCGTTGATATTTTTGATATCTTCTTATATCACCAAATATTATTAGATCTGAGATTTAAAAATAGGTACTCCCAGAATATTGTTTTTAGTGTCAAACACAGTGCGATACCTTTAATAGACCATAGGGGGGAACTATGCAAGTATCATTTTTAGCTAGCTTTTGATCTAGCTAAAATTTGGGGGTCATATCAGTAGTTGAAGAGAGTATTTGAATAATTCATGCCAGAATATGGTGATTAGGTGATATATATAATAATACAGGTGGATGACATTGAGTGCCTGAATGTGAAAAAAATTTTTTTTTACTTTAAAGATACATCTAGCTGTGGAATAGGAGGGGTAATTAAGTTCCCTTAAATTTATATTTTGCCATGGACACAATTAATAGTTTAATGTTTATTTGGGGACCAGTGGGGAGGGGAGAGGAGAAGGGGGAGAGGGTGAGAGAGGAGGAAGGGAGAGCTAAATATATGGTGATGGAAAGAGAAGTCCCATTAGGTGTTGAGCTTGTTGAGCTTATTATACAACAAGCTGACAATGCACTGTAGAATTGTACGCCTGAAACCTATGTAATCCTTGCTAACAGATGTCACCCTAATAAGTCTTAACAATAAAAATAAATTTTAAAATTAAAAAAAATTTATATTTTGACCCTACAATCCCATGGGGCATGCTGAAATGTCCAAGACAGATGTTAAGTAAGATAATGTTAAATAAGAGATAAACAAGTGATACCAAAGAACTTCATTTATAGCATTAGAAAATTCCAAAATTAATAAAGGCTCTTTGTTACGTGTATAAGGATGTTCCTGTAAGTGTGGAGGTTAGATGCTTTGAGATTATTTATATTGAAATAAAGTACAGTGTTTGTTGTTATACTTTGTGATCCTAAGTTTATTGTCTACATACATATATATTCATATCAGTATCTAAGGACATTTTCAAAATGTGTACCCTATGACTTTTTAAAAATTGTACCCAAAATTCGTTTTATTCATTTTTGATAATATGTTAATAGTATTGGATAATAACTTATAGCATTTTCAATTAAGTTAGCCATAAAATTTGGGGTCTGTTTAATTTTGTTCAATTATGTATGAAAATTTTCACAACCTAAAGGCATGTTCTCAAAGGAATATGTAATATTTTGTTATCATTTGGTCCTAGGAAAATCTTCCCATTACAGAGGATAACTATGTGAAACTTCAAGTTAAAGCTTGTGCTCTGAGCCAGATAAATACAAAGGTATTGGTGCTTTCATTTTGGCCAAAAGTCAAATGTTTCATAGTATATTCAGTGTATAGATGTTTTATGATAACTGACTTCTAAGGGCCAAGAAATTATCATCCTTAGAAGAATAGAATAGCTAGGGAAAAGTTTAATGTTAATTTCTATATTTTTATAGTAAGGTAAATTATTAGTCTAATTGAAGTAACATATTTTATATTACTATATGAAAATACCTTATAAACTCTTCTACATTGTGAAAGGCTGAGAATTGAAAATTACTAAGGCCTACACTCAAGGAAGAAATTACCTTTATAAATATAGTATAAATATACATCCTAATCATCTAATTTATTAACTGTTTATTTTATAGATATTTCCAGTTAATACCTTTAGACAGAGTTCATGTTCTTCTAGTCATTTATTTTTGTCTCTCTGGTACACACACATCCCCAAACTCACACCACCCCACAGTAACCTTTCATTATTGACTATGAAATATATGGAAAGTTTTCAAATGGTAAACTTTGGTTAAATGTGCTATGATAAATATAGCAGGTTCATTTATGCAGTTTTGTAAAAATTAATGCTATAGTTTTATTGGACCCTTAACTCACTGGATTATATTGTCACCTTAATTTCTAGGAATCTAAAAGTAAAGTCACATTTAGGGAAATTACAGAACAAAGTTATAGGCTTCCACTGGGCAACTCTGTAACATGAACCTGACTTGAGAAGTGAATTTGTGAGAAGCTCTAGAGTCCTTTCACTAGGAATACGTGCCCAACTCCCTGTCTGCAGGGCTGTATGGTTATCCCTTCTAGGGTGTTCTTTTCAAAATTGAAAAATTCATTAAAATCCCAGTCTAGGAAATTATCTCATGTCTAGAAAGAAATAATAATTATAATAAAAATCAATTCAATGAAATATTACACAACTATTAAACCTAACAGTTACAAAAATTGTGTAGTAATGTACTGTGGTGAGTGAAAAAGGCAGGATGCAATTGCTATAACCATGATTGTAGCTCTGGGAAAGTATGTATAAAATAATGTAAACACCCAGTATTTCTGTAAAAATGCCATGTTTTCATCTTAGGAAATGTACAAAGTTCTGCACTGGAAAAGAGACTTTTCTGGCAATCAAGTATATACAAGAGATCTAAAAATTGAAACAAAAAAAATATGAGAGAATTATTTCAATGTCTTTTTACTTACTGTTCCTAAAAATACTATGATACCTACAGATATGTTCTACAGCTCTGATGTTGTTATAAAAGTATAAATGACAGGAACTTAAATTATAGGCTTTACCTGGGTACACTCTGTCACTTCAAAAGTCACATACTGGGGTTCCCTGGTGGTGTAGTGGCTAGGCTTCGGTGCTCTCAACACCGCCACCTGAGTTCAATTCCCAGCCAGGGAGCTAACCCCTCCACCAAAAAAAAAAAATCACATACTTAATTTGGTCAGAATCTTAACAAAATACTAACCTCTCAAAAATAAATAATTTATCCTTTTTAAAAAAATGACAATTTGAAAATATATAACAGTTTCCTTATGTATATCCATCGCTTCCTCCCACCTGCTTCCTCACCCAAGAGTTGTGAAAAACGAGATGATTTTAAAGGGTGTGAAAATCAAGACTCTTTTGTTCTCATTAGCCATATCCCCCTTATTCAACAGTGTCCTTGCTAGACTCCCCTCACCCAACCCAAATGAATGACTGGTAAATCTAGACCATGATTTTTCCTTGTGCTTGGCGGAGTAGAAATGTTAAACAAAGTATGTTAATGGTGATTGAATAATAATACTCATATCTAAGTCCTACATATCCGCAAATTCCTCAGCAAACTCTCAGTTTCCTGCTCTATAGAGAAACCTGTTTTGTGAAATTATTTGCTTTGTCTTGGTTCCAAAACTTGAATCATATTTGCTTTTTCTGTGGTTTGATTTTTTTTTTTTTTTTTTTTTTTTTTTTTTTTTTTTTTTTTTTTTTTTTTTTTTTTTTTTTTTTTTTTTTTTTTTTTTTTTTTTTTTTTTTTTTTTTT
>PVJL010007878.1:14878-59839 GCA_004026885.1 Lyroderma lyra | reverse complement strand
TTCTTTCCTGTTGGGAGAGAACTTGCTGGCATTGTGTTAGATGGTAAGTTTACAGATGTAAATATCTATATTTATTTTCTAAAGTACAAAAAAATTACATGGTAGCTAGTTGGTTTACTAAGCCAAATAAAATCATATATACTTATTCAAATATAAATTTTAATTATATAGAAATGTTTTCCTTTTTTAATTTTAAAGAAAAATAGAACTTAATTGGTATTTTATAATTAAAGAGATTATTAAATGCTTTAGTAAATACTTAGGAATTATGTATTTAAATCTATGAGTAATCATATTGAATAGAATGACCAGTGTTGTCCTTTTATGATGTTTACAAACCAGCATAAATTACTTTTATAATTTGGCTTTGGCCAAAATTTATATAATAATCAGGAACTACATTCACATTAAATTTTAGTGTGCCTAAAACTGGGCATTTAAAAGTTAAGCAGAGGGTTCCCTGGCGGAGTAGTGGCTAGGCTTCGGCGCTCTCACCACCGCGGCCTGGGTTTGATCCCCGCTCAGGGAGCCAAGCAAAAAACAAAACCAAAACCTTTTAAAGTTTTATTTAGTATTTATTTTGGAGGAAGGCAATGAGTTTAGATTTATGATTGTTGAAATCAAGATACCTAAGTGATAGATATCCCACTAGAGCTATATAGGAAGCAGTTATATAGGTTTAAGCTCAAAGGTGGGAAACCTGTGCTTCAAGTGTATATATTTGAGAGTTGTCAGCACATAGGTTGTAGTTTAAATAATAGAGTTGATGAGCTCACCCAGGGAGGGAGTAGAAATTGAGAAGAGACATATACATAGCAGTGGAACCCTTGGGAATGCCACCATCAAGGCACAATCAGACAGAGTGTGAAGGAACCCAAGAAAAAAGTGTAAGAGTGGTCCCTGGAGGAGAAGGACCAGTAGCAGAAGGGAAAGAGAAAAGTGCAATTGACCAGAAGTCAAAATTATTGGAAGATGATGGCACCGGAGGGTCCAAAGGCAGACTGTAAAAGGACTTGAAAGTAGGACTATCAGACTTAGAATTCCTTGGTGAGGTCCAAAAATGAGTTCTGGGGCCATTTGGAGCCAGCCAAAGAGGCCACCTCTGGATTTCAGCTTCCTCCTTACTTCACTGCTTCCTTTCAGTCTCCTTGTCTGTTAAATAGGAATGATAATGCCCGCCTCGCATATATTGGGAGGATTAACTGTGACGACACACTAAAATGCTGGACCTAAGTAGACAGCGACATTTGGTTTTTTCCCCCACTCCTTTCTTCTTGTAATTAGTTGAACAAAATTATTCTAAAAAATTGACTGATGGTAGAAGCTTTTTCTCTACATGTGCAGAGAAAATGTAACTATCATTTTAGTATGGTTCGAAAAAATTTCTTGGCACCACTCCGAATTTATTTCCATAATCCCAAATCAAAGTAACCTTATATGTGATTCTTACCAGAATTTCCTTTTGTGTCTGAGATTCTGCAACTAAAATAATGATGGAGAATTGGGCTGGCCACATGAGTGGTGGAAAGCAACATAATCATCGTAGGAGCTGTGGTGTGGATTGTTTTCCTTTATTCCTTCATCCTTAGCTAAATAGAGACATTCTTCTCTGTTGTGTCAACAGCCACATGGCCCAGATTTTGTAGGAAATTTTATAAAGCATATTTGGAGTGTTCTATCTGGTTGTCCTTCAAAATGTCCTTCAGAATTGACCATCAAAATGTCCTGAAAGTTCTTGCCCTTTTGTCTGAGTTAGTGACTTTTTTAAACCTATGGATCTTTTCATTTATTTTAAAGTTAATAAGAACTATATTTAATAACTTCATAATACTAATGATGAATTTTCTTCACTCTCTAGTTGGAAGCAAGGTATCATTCTTTCAACCAGATGATGAAGTAGTTGGTAAGTTATAGTTCACAGTCCCATTCTGAGTCATCTGTTTTACTGTCATCTCTTCTTTTTTCTATGCAATTACTAATATTTATTGTGACCTTGCTTCATATACAGGTACTTTCCTGATTTTTGGAATTTGCTCTCAGATGTCCATTGATGAAGAGAACTGGGAGTTTGATCTCAATAGCAGAACATTTAAAACTTTTCAATATTTGGCTTGTTCATGTCAGAAAATAAAACTTCCCTTTCATGTTTCTGAAGGTCTTACCCTTCTGTACACGAGTAATTACTGGAATCTTCCCCAGATTCCACTCAACAAAATTTAGACTGATGCATACTGGCATCTCATTAGGAGTGAATTCAATCATTTAGGAATGTTTCCCTTAAGTTTCTTATTTTAATTTTCAGGAATTTTACCCCTGGATTCTGAAGACCCTGGACTTTGTGAAGTTGTTAGAGTACATGAGCACTACTTGGGTATGTGGCTATTCGATCTTGGAGCTTATATAAGTCTTACTTCACTGCTGAGTGGTGTGTAGTAACCTTTTGATGTCTTTGTATCTGCTGTGGGTGTACATTGGAAATAACTTGGCTGGTCATGTGACCACCTCTAGCTTATAATGTAGTATCATAAAATTCATACTCACAGCCAGGGAGCTACCAAAAAAAAATTCATATAGTAAATAGCATCTAGAACTTTAAGTTTCATTTACATGCTCATGGTAAAAGGTTTGAAAGGCAGTTTCTCCCTTGGCTCTGAAATATCTTTATCTGCTACTCTTAGTTATTAATTAAAATTGGAAATGTTAATTTTAAAAATTTTGTAATAAAAATATCTAGACAATACATATAAAATCTGAGATAGGAAAGAATCAAGAATGCTTGCTTTTGCTTTCTATTGCTAATATCTTTGGGCAGGTATTCATTTTAACTGCAATGTTACATTTTCGTTTTTCTTATAAAAACTTCTCGAATATTTACGTTAAAATAAATATAAACACACACACACATACACTTCATGAAACCATAGTGAAAAGATGCTGTATCTCCTTAGTCATCAGAGAAAAGCAAATTAAAATCGTTTGGCGATGCCATTGTGCATTCACAAGATTGACAAAGTTATAAAGTCTGACCATTCCAAGGGTTGGCAAGAATGTGGAGCAATTGGACCTTTTATGCACTATGTGTGTCAGTTGGTACAAATGCATTGGAAAATAGTTTAGCATTATCTAATAAGGTAATGTATACTCAGACCTAATAATCCTGCTTGTGGTTTTGTACCTCACAGAAACTTGATATGCACCCAGAGACATGCACATGAGTTCATAATAGTATAGTTTGTAATTGTGAAATAAAGATGGAAACAGCCCAAATGTTCACCAGGAATATGGATAACTAAAGATATTCCTAGGCAGTAATTCAACTCAGTGAAAATAAATGAATAATTAACCAAACACATTGAGATGGCTGAATCTCACAAACTGTATTGAGTAAAGAAAGCAAGAATACAAACAGTATAATACCATATATTTCTATAAAGTTCAAAAACATACAAAGTTAATCATATGTTATTTAAGGTTATAAAGAAAACAAAGGGGGAGTTCCCTGGTGGTGTAGTGGCTTGAGGCTTCGTCACTGGTGCTGTCAGCGCTGTGGCCTAGGTTCGATTCCCGGCCAGGGGATTATCCACATACAAAAAAAACAAAAACAAAAAAGAAAACAAAGGGATAAAAAATAAGGTGAATATTTTTTGAAAGAAAGAAATCTGAACATAGATTGGGTATTAGGTGACACCAAGAAATTACTGATCATTTTGTCATCATTGAAAGTAGCATTATAATTATATCAGAAAAATGTCCCTATAGTATAAAGATGAATACTGAGCTATACAGGAGAAAAAAGTACATAACATCTTGAATTTGCTTTATTAAAAAAAAGCTAGGCTTCATGATTGATTACACTTTGAGAGCAAAGATAAAAATAACTTATGTACCATATTTTTCCCTCTATAAGACTCCCATGTATAAGACCCCTACTTTTCTAACCCATCATTAAGAAATCAGTATCAACCGGTTACTCCTGTGTATAATGTGACCCCCAACCTTTGGTCTAACAATTTTAGACAAAAGTATTCTTATATATGAAAACATACAGTACATTATTTCTATGGTGAAATTAGGAAGGTAACTCACAAATTAACTTTTAGAATATAACTCAGTTCATATATCAGGGGATACCTAAATATGAACTGTAGTCTAGAATACTTAAGTAGCTCTATTGTATCTCATCATCTCAATCCCAAATATGGAGGATGCCAAAAAAATGTATACACAATTTAAGAAAGGAAAAAAAACTATTAAAATTGTCAAACCCAATATATACCAATAACAAAGATGAATACAAGTCACTTTTGACTTCTGCAATTACAAGAGATACTCAGAGTGGTTACCATGAGCATATATTGATGCATAGATAACATCTCTTAAAATGTGTATGTATATTTTTTGGCACCCCTGGTATAGCTAGCTGATGAGGAGAAGGTAGGTTACTGGATGCTACCACATCTGTGACAGTTGCTAAATAGAACTCATGAAAACAAGACAGAGCCTGTGCCTTCATATGAGATTTGTGTTACTAACATTTCCAGCCAAAGCTGACATTTCCAGGGTGTCATCTTAAGAATATCTCAAATTTCATTTTTTTAAAAAATCCTAATGTCTTGTATCTTTACCTGGCCCTTATAAAAATGTATGTATGAGAAAATAAGTAAACAAACCAACAAACAGAAAAGAAGAAAAATCAGGTAGAAGTTACCTTTGTGGGCAAAGGAGGAGGATATGATCAGAATGGACCCACAAGACTCAGGTGTTACTGCCAATCAGCTCTTTCTTATGTTAGGATTCAGGTTATTCTTCATACCTTATCCATAGATCAATATACTACATATTCTCTTGTGTTTTAAAGTATTTCATTAGGGGAGTTCCCTGGTGGTGTAGTGACTAGGCTTCAGCACTTTCAATGCCGTGGCCTGGGTTCGATTCCCAGCCAGGAGCTACCCCCACCCCCCCCACCACCCCCCCAAAAAATTATTTCATTAACATTTTTTCCAAAGTTTTTCTTAAATGATAGAATCCCTAATCAGACCTGTGGGGACAGAAGGCCAGTTTGGATTTTGAACTATTAAAAGAGTAAATTTATACATTTGAGTTCATGTAAGTAACTGAAACTAGGGTAGCAAGTGCTGAAATTAGATAGCTGATTTTGACTTTTCATTTCTAATCTTATAAGTTGTAAATAATTTGTTTAAATTAATGACATTTACTGTGTCTAAAATGTTCAAGTAATACCTTATTATTTTATTAAAAATTAATTTCAATAGGTACTTTTCCACAAATCTGAGGCCTTCACTTATTTTTGTGTATTTTAAGGCTACAGTATGTCTTCCTTTGAAAGATAAAGCTCACTTTCTCATACCTTGCCATGAAAGTCTCTGATTTGTAGCTATTTGATATTACACAATTTGGAAACTGAGGGCCACCGCTGGCTCCTTTGTGAGAAACTACACTACTTTTGACCCCAGAATTTCCCTGGGCCCTTGCTGCCCATGTTCTTTTGAGAACCTTGTAAATATGGAGTTAACTAAAACCTTTAATTTGAGTTCCCAAGCTTGAGTTTTGGCTAAGTCCTCTAAACTAAATTGTTATAGAAGGTTAAGTATTGAAAAAATAAACAAAAAGGCCCATTCCTTTAGACATTGCTGAACACTGGAGAATTAAAATGGACCAGAAGGAGAAAAGAAAATTAGAACATCAAAGTGCCCTAGCTATAAAGCAAACCACACAAATGACCTTTTATTTTCCCACAATCAGGAACATTTTAGTCCAAAAATCCACCAACATGTAGAGAAAACAGTTCCAGATACTCCTTGAGAAAGAAAATACAGTAAAATGTTTCTGTATTATTTAAAGGAAGTACTTTAAGAACAACTGCTGTTTGTGGATGGCCTTTAGGCAAGACCCTGGATGCATTTACTGTGTCTATAAATAAGGATGCCAAACGAGATAAGCTACAAGCTCTCTTGCAGCACCAACATTTTGAAAAAGGAAATAATTTCAGTATGTTTCCTAAAGATTTGCAGAGGGAAATAGTTCAGTTTAACACAACTCTTGTTTTAGTTCTTATTAATTCTTTGGGGATTTGTTGTTGTTGTTTTAAATGAAAGCTCAGCAGTCACCTTAAAGCAGTCTGTTCTTTTCCTAAACCAAAGAACTGGGTTCCAAACAAATCCCCCAAAACTGTCTTATTAATCCTATTGTAGAACATTAAGGGTAAAGTTAAAAATTGCATAATTCTTCCAGCTCTTTTGTGCTTTCAATTCTCAAGCCATTCTATCAAACATAAAAATTATTTTATTTTTCATTCAAACTTCGGCACACCTTTTCTGCATTTTTCTTTGGACCTAAAGTAGAAAGAACTTAAATGATAATTCTTGGATTCTTAAACAGTTATTATTAATCTGATCCATACATGGCTCTCTTTTATTTATTTCATTAGTTTTTATAACATAATAAACACTGAGAACACCTAACACAGAAGTGAGGATCTTGACATTAAACCACATCTAACCATGCAATTTCAGAGCCTTTGCTGTCTTAAATGTAGTTGTATTACTGTTAGCATTTTTTTAAGGATTGCTTATTTGTTTTTTAAATAAAACTGTAGGTAGTCCCAATTCTTAATGATGAAACATGTTCCCAGAAATTCTGTATAAGTAAATTGTGCATAAATTTACTTATGCCCTGTTAGAGTGGATTTGCTTTCGAGTCAGACATTAAAATTTATGAGCTATATGGACTCAGACAAATTATTTACTGTCATTTGCCATTTAATGATGGGGATTGTTCTAAGAAATGTATCATTAGGCCATTTTGTAATTGTGCAAACGTCATAGATTGCACCTACACAAACCTAGATGGCATACCCTACTAGTACCTAGGGTAGATGGTATAGCTTATTGTTCCTAGTTTACAAGCCTGAACAGCACGTTACTGTACAAACAACACAAGATTAAATCAAGAAAGAGAGAAAGTGATGCAATCAAGAGGCAGTAAACACAAGATGTATTGGTCTGCTGCCAGTGTAACACAACATACTGTTCTGTAGCAAACTTTTGTAAGTAGAAAGAGGATACTCTGAAATAATTGAAAAGTATAGTAAATACATAGACCAGTAACATAGTTTTTAATTATCCAGTATAGTGTACTGTACATAATTGTATGTGCTGTGCTTTTATATGACTGGCAGTGCATTAGGTTTGTTTACACTAGCATCACCACAAACCCATGAGTGAGTAATGCGTTTCGCAAGATGTTAGAACGGCTCCGAGGTCACTCACTAGGCAATAGGAATTTTTCTGCTCCGTTATAATCTTAGGGGATTATTTGTGATCCCACTATTATATATGTGATCCGTTGTCGACAAACGTTATGTAGCTCCTGACTGTAATTACCCAGCTTTATACATTTTACTATTAATGCCTTGTTTGTCCTCACATTTTTAACATGTATGCTTGGATGCTCCACTTCCCCACTAGATGGCACTAGTTAGTTGGTAAAAGCAGTGTTGTCTGTCTGGTGCTTGCAACATAAGTCTATAGCCATTAAAGGAAAAATATTTGAAAAAACTGATTAAGACTATGAAAAATGTTATAAAATTGACTTTAGGTAAAGTGAGAAAGGATTGCTTATATTGTGAAAATATCACAATCAAAAAACAAAATCAAAATTAAATAAACTTTATAAGGAACAGCTTGATGGTCAGGTCAGATCAGGAGAGCTCTTTAAACTGTATTAGGAGTTGTATTTTGTTCCAAGTGCAGTGGAAAGCCATTGATAAGTTTTAAGCACAGAAGTGTTAGTATGTTATTTATGTCTTTAAACGATCGTTCTGATACTTCTATCTTTCAAAGATACTGTTGAAGAGATTGAAAAGAGAAGCCATAAAATTGAAAATAATATTTATACCACATAAACAAGCAAATGACTAATTTAGAATATATAAAAAAATCCTATAATCAATAAGAAAAAGACAACACAATAGAAATATTGATAAAGCACTTGAACATTCATTTCACGAAAGGAATTCCAGATGGCCAACAAACGGGTAAAGATGGTCAGCTTTATCAGTAGTAAGGGAAAAAACAAATTAAAATCACTGTAAAAAACCATTACATGCCTACATGATGGGTAAAAACGTATAATACCAAGGATTAACAAGGATGTTCACTGCAACAAGAGCTCTAATACACTTGCTGCAGGAGAATAAATTATACAGCCACTTTGGAAGTATGTAGTGAAGTTAAGGTAATATACCCTGGGATCTCGTATTTCCATTCCTAAATAAATATCCTAGAGAAAACTTGTGCACCAGTGTGACACTGTCTTTTCCACAAGAGCATTCTACCAACATTGTTTATAACTACCCAAAACTAGAAACCATACAAATGTTCCTCAGCAGGAGCATGGATAGCCAAATGAAGGTGTTTTAACATAGGGGAATGCCATAAAACAACAACTATGAAGGCACTACAGCCACATGTACAAAAAAGGATGTATCTTAAAAACAATATTGAGCATAAAAAGCAAGCCAGAAAGGAATGCATATGAATATAATTCCATTTAGATAAAGTTCAAAAACATGCACAACTAAATTATATTGTTAAGAAATGGATACTTGGGTAATGAATTATGAAAGAAACTGAAGAAATTAAGTTAGAATGGTGGTGACCTCTGATGTCAATAATGTATCAATTAAAAAAAAAAAAAAACAGGGAGTTCCCTGGTGGTGTAGTGGCTAGGCTTCAGTGCTCTCAATGCTGCAGCCTGGGTTCGATTTTCAGCCAGGGAACTACCCCCCCCACCGCCACCCCCACCCCCGGCCCACCAAAAAAAAGAAGAAAACAAACAAAAAACCCACAAAAAACAAAAAGGAATGGTAATGACCTCTGGTGGGAGAGACAAGGCTGCAGAAGTGAGTGGATTATGCATGGGCAAGAGTGGAAGCAGGGAAACTGTAATGTAGGTGGAACATGACGGGAGTAGAGGCTGTAAGCAGGACTGTGGTGGGGGTGGTGATGGAGGGAAATAGCTCCGGGAGGCAAGACTAACGGCACTGGCTAACAGATCGTTTCATCTCGTTCTTTGTGATAGTTCACAAGCCAGAAAAAGTTACGTGGACGGAGGCTGCAGGAACCATTCGGGATGGAGTCCGAGCCTATACAGCCCTGCATTATCTTTCTCATCTCTCTCCAGGAAAATCGGTGCTGATAATGGATGGAGCAAGTGTAGGTGCTAATAGCCTTGTTCAGAAATAGACCAAAACACAGGAAACTCAGAGAACAGGCCATCTGTTGGCCGATATAACTCTGCCAATAGCTTATTCACATATTTATTTACTAAACTTCCATTTTGTTAAAATAAGCAACTTTTATCAATAGAAAAGTGTATTTAGTTTTTTCTTACCTTGAATCTGCTAGTACATTAAAAAAGTAAACAAGCAATTTTTTTTTATTTATTTATTTTTTTTTTGGTATGTGGGTAGCTCCCTGGCCAGGAATCGAACCCAGGCCGCAGCACTGACAGTGCTAGCGACGAATCCTTAAGCCACTACACCACCAGGGAACTCCCCACTAAACAAGCAATTTTTTTTCATGCCTGTTACACAAAGTCTGAAATATCAGCTCATGTAGTCTTTGAAGCCATGCCCGAGAACTCCCTGCCCACTTTGTATCATATCCTTCACACTTACACTTATGTTAATAAGGTGTTTATATGTGGATCACACAAGATCAAAAATGTTCTAGTTTCATATATAGTCAAAAAAATAGTTTGACACTAAACACAAATATATAAAATATTATCTAAAAATGTTACAAAACTTGGAATGAATTTATAGTTTTATTTTCTATCTGGCTGTTGAAAATGCTTTCCCCCCGCCCCCCCCCCCAATTTTCTTTTTAAAAAAGGTAGAACTATCTTCAGCAGTGGCTTTAGCCTGATGTCCAACATCAGGATAGTAGTATTTACCTCAATTTACTCCACAGGCCTGCAAAAGAAAGGATAGAGCTTTTGAAGTGTGGTGATCTTCCAGCAGAGGTCGCTGGACTGGCATGTATATTACATAATTAGCTTAGACCATGCTGACAAGGCCCTTGCAGCCCCATTTTTTTTTTCCAAGGCCTTGTTTTTTAATGCAGCCCTCCATCTCTGAACTTATGTGCTCTGCTCAGACTGGGTGAGAGCATGTGGTCCATGCAACTTCTTAACACCCCTTCTGAAGAAGAAAGTCAATCAGATGTTTCATCCCACTAAACTTGTCCTTATTTTATTTTTCTATTGGATAACATTTAAAAGTATACTAAAGTAGCACTAAAGTGTTACACTTTATTAACCTTACTTATTTTAATAAATTAGATAGGGCCTCTGCTCTATATCTATAAGCCTATCGTGTATTTTTTTTCCACACAGGCACTTGGTACAATAGCTATTCAACTAGCACACCATAGAGGAGCCAAAGTGATTTCAACAGCGTGCAGCCTTGAAGACAAGCAGTACCTTGAGAGATTTAGGCCTTCTATAGGTGGGTAGTATTTCTCGCACAGACTTAAAAACAAAATTGGAGGGGATGTCACCTTAAGAATTATACTTATGAAACAAAATGCAGAATCCCAAATGAAAGTCACTTTTAAAATGCAATTAGTATGTGTGGTAAGTCCAAGTTTACTTAAGTAATAGTTTTAACTTTAATTACTTGTTTTTTGTTTTATTTTTTTGATGCAATTGTAAATGGGATTGTTTCCTTAATTTCTCTTACTGATAGTTCATTATTGGTATATAAAAATGAACTGATTTCTGAATATTAATTTTGTATCCTGATGCTACTTTACTGAATTCATTTATCAGTTCTGGTAAGTTTTTGGTGGACTCTTTAGGGTTCTCTATATATAGTATCATGTCATCAGCTAATTATTTGTTTTTTTAACCTTCATTTTTTTCAGTGTTTTTTTCTTCTTTGTCCCATTGTTATTAACCTAGCCAAGTTTAAATTAGGTGATCTTTGAAACAATTTAGAAATACCTGATGCCTCTTTGGTTTTGGTCAATAAATCAATATATTCTTGCATCACTTTGTCTGTTTCTCAACCTGTTTTACCCAGTGTTATACCTCTGAAATTGTCTATTTCCTGTGACATACTAGGAAGGAAGATGAGATACCTATACAGCAACACAGGTCAGACACAGTTTATTATGAGTAGGACATGGTGAAGACTGGGGGATCTGGAAAAAAATGAGCACGTCTGAACAGCAACAAACATGGAATGGAAAAAGAAAATAGAGATTGAAAAAATGAAAAATGAGAGAAGTGATATAGGAACAGAATTTAAGGGACTGGAATTACAGAACTCACATTGGAACTTAACAAAGAAAGAGAAAAGAGGATATGCAGAGTGTAATTGAAGGGCAGGCAGGAAGGAAAGTAATGTTATTGAGTGTGATATGGATGATACCTCTTTAAATCCTCAGCAACCCTGTGTTGGCCGAAATAACAGCATCTCAGAGAATTTAACTAGCCGGTTTGAGGATACACAACTAGAAGATGGGCTGAACAGCAATTTAACCCAGGCCTGTCTAGCATTAAAATCCACGTTATTTCCATTGTTAAATTATGCTTCTGACAGAAATAACCAAAAAATGGAAGAATGGTTAAGACAGGGTCTGGAGAAGAGGGAATATAGGGGGGGAAAAAGGGAAAAGGAGAGCTTGAAAATAGAAAAAAAAACGCGGATGGTATTGTTGAAAGGGAAAGATTTCTTATTAGTTAATCCTGCCCTTTCTAGGGGCTTTAGTTCCCTTTCCCCTGTGTCCTCCCCACCCTCATCTCTGTCCCCCAAATCTCAGGTCCCCACTGTTGGATTACACCATGACCCTAAATAGCTCTGAGAGGAATCCTCTTTAAGAAGAAGGTATTAAAAGATACAAAAATGAATAGAAACATGTCTTCATTTGCCAGTTCCAGTTCTGAGATTTTATTTTAATTCTCTCACTGACGTGTTCTATTAATATAATACTTTAAAGCAACCAGTTAAAATTAGTTTAATTTTCACTAAAAATAATCATGTTTTTTCCCTTATATCTTCAAGATTTTTCTTTGTTTGGGGGCACAGGTTGTGAAAGTTCAGGGCATTTTTATGATTGAGAAAGGATAAAACAGGCTCTAACAGAGAAGTGTCATATCACACAAATATATTTTTGTACTTTTTAGCTCTAAGCTCTATTAAATCTGAACATACTTAAGAAATTGCTTAATCTTTCAACTGAAGTCTTAATATATATGTTCCTTTGTGGTATCCAGATCCTCAGGTCTGGCAATATATCCCATAGCTATAGAGAACAATCCTGTGTGTCAGCAGACCAGCCTCAGAACGTATTATCCATGCTTACATTTTATTTTATTGAATATTATTTTATTTGAATTAATCCTTGCCAATATTGTTTTAGATGAGAAAAAGTCTAATTTGGATTCAGTAACTATTTGAACCACTTAATTCATTTCAGAAAACAGATATTTATTTGCATTTCTTTGTTTTTTCCTCGGATTTATTTGTGTTGCTCACATGGAGAACAGTACAATTTCCTGACTTCCTATCCTTTGCAGCCCGAGTGATCGATGTATCTAATGGGAAAGCCCATGTTGCTGAAAGCTGTTTAGAAGAAACAGGTGGCCTGGGAGTAGATATTGTCCTAGATGCTGGAGGTGGGTACTTTACAAAACCCGTATTCTGTAATATTTTTAGTGTCATGGGTGAATTTTAGAAAAAACAACATATAACCAGGGAACAATTTTTAACATACTTAATTAAATTGATGTTTAAGTTGGGCTTTTTTTTTCTATTTCAATTGGAGTTTCTTCATTTTATTCCCATTGTAAACTCTGTCTGGAAGAGAACATACTTGCCTTTTAATGTATAGGCATTAGAGTTTAAGCATCTCTACAGGAATCTACAGACATGATCTCTTCAATGGTTCCCACATTATAGACGTTTATTCAAATCTCAGCCAGATGCTTATTCAGTCAATTTGCTGCATATGGCCCTCTATTGGATAGTTGACTTCTGCAGTCTCTATTTGGAAAATACACAGTTTTGTTCAATTTTCACCTTTCTTCGTTGTATTTTAACAAATATCTATTTAACTCCTAATTTGTACACTCTTAGGTAGTGCCATCTCACCCAAAGGATAGGTTTCACACACCTGCAAAAGCATTCTGTTTATACTTTATTAGGATTTATTTTCTATCATGAGACGCATAGGTGAATACAGCCACAAATGGTCATCATATGGGTTTCTTTTTAACCAGTATTTTTAGGATTTGAAATTAACTCTCAGGAATCTTTTAGTGGAAGTGAATGTATACTTCATTAACTTTGCAAGTGGAGATTTCAGTAATTATGTCAAATTGTGACTATCTTGATTCTGAGTTCCTTAATCAGAAGTCAACTTTTCCCAAAGTATTAAGCTACCAATTTTATGATGAAAACTATCAGACTTAGTTTTATATTGTATTATCTTGCCTGGTTTTCAAATGCAGATAGACTTTTTATTCAGTTATTTCACATACAATTAAATCTAGAGTAAATTTTATGACCAATTTTAATGCAAAAACGTATGTTTTAAGGTGTCTGAATATGTTGTGTTGACTTTTTCTGAAAAAAGTGCTCCCTCATTCCTACTTTAAAAAGAGAACTTGTTTCAAGAGTAAATTTTCATCAGATGACTATAAAATATATTTCTTCTTTCTTTCTTTTTAAACTATTCCCTTGTAAGTGAGATTATATAGTAAAGATGACGAACCAGCTATAAAATTACAAGTACTTCCACATAAACATGATATCATCACGCTGCTTGGTGTCGGAGGCCATTGGGTAACAACAGAAGAAAACCTGCAGGTATCATCAGAAACAGTAAAGCATGACTATTACACCAACAGGATATAATTAACAAATATAATGCTTAAGACCTTTGAGGCAAGACGTGGCTAAATTGAATGTAAATTCTGAATTATACCCTGTTTACCAACAAATGTAGCTTTTTAACTTTAGCTACATGTTGGCCAAAATATTGAAATGCTGCCTAGTAGAGGAGTTAATTCACCTTTTATTTAGTGGTTTGGAAGTAGTAACTTCTGAATTTAATAGTATTTCAAATAGGATATTTCTCTTAGTAATGAACGTGATAAGCAAAATATTGCTATATAAAATGATCACAATTTCCTAATTCAAATTAGAATGTACTATGTATGTGTATATACATATTGTCTCCCAAAGTTCCATTTCTTAACTGATTAAATATTTTTATCATGGTTGATATACAAATACCGTAATTCTCATGTGCCAGTCTTCACTGATTTTCTAACACCCTCATGAAAATGACTGGTAAGTAGCAGCTACAAATCTCATACACACATAGACACACATACACACACTCTGCTGTTCCCTCACCAGGATTCCAGACTGGCCTTGGATCTGACCTTGCTGTTTCATCATTTGGAACAATGAAATGCAAAAGAAAACATGGTTTACATGTTGCTATTAAAGTTTGTGTGCTGACTATTTGTGATTTGGTTATTATTTAATTTGTGTAGAAGTTTTTCTGGCTTAAGATACCCACCTTCTTTCTGCTATTAAACTCAGTAACTGAAGTGACGTCTCTGCATTCTCCCCAAGTTGGATCCTCCCGATAGTCATTGCCTTTTCCGCAAAGGAGCGACGGTGGCTTTTCTTAATGATGAAGTTTGGAATTTGTCAAATGTACAACAAGGAAAATACCTTTATATCCTTTTTTTCTACTGACTTGAGTTTCTAGCTTGAAATTTACCTTGTCCTCTCATCATTAAGTTCTTTAATAATAGTAATAATAAATAATAATAGTGGCTAACTTTCATTAAGCATGATAAACAGTATTCCAAGTGCTTTGTAGGTATTAATTTGTTTAAACATTAAAAACACCCTATGAGGTGTTAAGTATTATTATCCTTGTTTCACAGGTGAAGGAACCGAAGCATGGAAAGATTAATAATACATGACCAAAGACACAGCTAGCAAATGGCAGGACAAGAATCACTCAGGCACTCTTGCTCATTTCTGAATGGGAGATAAACCATAAGTTACATGGAAGATTCTGTTTTGTTTTTAACCTAGCATTATGGAGATTACACATTGCCTTGAGAAGCTACTTCTTAAATTTATGATGGTGGGAGTTCCCTGGTGGTGTAGTGGCTTAAGGCTTCGGCGCTGGCTCCATCAGCGCTGCGGCCTGGATTCGATTCCCAGTCAGGGAGCTACCCACATACCAAAAAGCAGAAAAGAAAAAAAACAACAAACAAACATGATGGTGTCATTGCACAAAACTGTGCAGAAAACTTACCTAACTTAAAGAGTTCGTGGGGTGTTTTTAAGAATATTAATGCTAGAAAATTTGCATCAAATGAAGATAAGTTTGATTTTTTTAAATGGAAGTCATTCAGAGATAAATCTGGTAAAGGAAGCCAAATCATTCCAGTTTTGGTCAAAGTAAAGTTTTCTTGAGACTGTGAAAGCAGTCCCAAAAGAAAGGTCCAAACCTCTTCAGAGCAAGGTTAACTTAAGAATAAACCTTTTATTTCTAAGATGACTGTTCTAAAGGCAGCTGCACCTAGTGAAACTTTCAACATATTGGATAAAAAATAAGCTCTTGTTACTTTTTTTGCAGCGGGGCAGGCGGGGTTGTTCCCTGGCTGGGAATCAAACCCACACCGCAGCATTGGGAGCATCGAAGCCTAGCCACTACACCACCCGGGAACCCCCAAGCTCTTACTTAATAGCAGATAGTTTTATGTGAAGAAAGAGACTTTCATGGCCTTACCTTTGTCTCCACTGAATAGCTTACTTTACTTTGGTAAATGTGTGTAGTTAGATATGAGTGAGATATATAAAGGCCAGTCTCCTCTAGGAGTAATGACAGACTTGATACAGAGCCTTCAAATACTATTTCATTTGTATACTGTGCAGAGTTTTAAAGAGTACATTTCAAAAACTGGGAAATTCCCTTCATGTAGTAAGTGTATGAGATTAAAATATTTCTGATGAAATACTTTCCTATTAAATTTAGAAAATAAACTTAATTTTTAACTTTCTAGAAAAATTTGTTTTAAATTTTCATTTAAAGTAACTTAAAGGTCCAATAGCATTGTAATTATCAAGCATACCAAGGGATGTTAACAATGAGAGCACAACATATTAAAAGTAACAGCATGTTTTGAGTCTTAATGTCAGGAGCTAGGCCAGGCTGCTTTGCCTGTTACTTAATTGTCTCAACCACCATCCCTTTTCCACCAGAAGATGATTTTAACCTATTTGACAAACCAATGGACCATGTTAAAGATGACATGTTTATATGAAATGGTGTTAAGTTTTCAGAAATCAGAAATATACATTATATATAAACACACTAAACATACTCTTGGCAGTTTCATTAGCAAAAGTAGAATTTACAGTTTGAATAAGTGAATCAGTATTCTCTGGGTTCTTTTTTAAAATCTTTAAAATGTCTTATGTCCATATTTTATAATTTACATTTTCTAAAGTCCTGAACCATACTTCAGTCCTCACTTGTGCAAACCCCTTCAGTTGGTTCACATATGAGCCAGTTGCTACTGTGATTTACAAAGTTCTCCTTCCATTTGTGAGATTATATGCCATAAATAGTTCTCTAGTACTAGCAATTACATAGACTCTCAATTCTAATTTCAATTAAATGACTAGATTTTTAAAATTTTCACTTTTCTGACTCGGTGACATATACACAGTTTATTAACTTTCCTACACACAAATTTTGAGTTTATAGCCATTTAGTAAATAAATGTACACCTAAAGTAAAGAGATGTGCTAAAATTGTTTTTAACTGAGAATAGCATAAGTAGTGCTAAACTGAAGAAAACCTGACACCATTCCATTACCATCCATTTGGAGTAACACTAGTCGTTACTTAGGACAAGCACTGGGCTTGTTTCTTCCATCTTAGAAGTTTACACTCTATTGTTACCACCATCTCATATCAGTTCCCCATTTTTCTTTCTTAGAGGTAAACTTGACAGCTTAAAGAATTTCAGTAGCTTAAAATTTGAATTTCTGAGATTGCTAAATAAAAAAAAATGACCTGCCTAACATCTGCTGATTGAATGGTTTTGTTTAAATCTCTTTTCATTGCCACCTTAACAATCCTTCCAGCTACGTATCTTAAAAGATGTGATGGAGAAGTTATCAGCTGGTGTTTTTAGGTACGCTAAGCAACCAAATCATTGTTCTTGTTCATTGTTCTGTTCTCAAGGAGGTAAGGCAGGCATTTCTAGTTTTGTTTCAGCTTTCACAGAACACCTGTTGCCTTTATATTTTATTATTTTGTTTAGATAAACTGCTGCTCCTTAATATTTCTCAAAGTGTATCTTATGATAGACCAGTTAAGTATTCCCTAAGAATGGCTCCTGAGTTTTCCCTACTCCATTCCATACCATACCTCACCTTTGGCTTTTCCTCATCACCTCTCCCAAAGCAATGTGAAATAAGCCATTGCTTAAGGACAAGAAAAAGTATAGTTTTTTTAAAAGTTGGATCTGTTTATCAAAAAAAGGAGTGGGTAAAATAGGTATTTTTCCCCTTCAAAATTTATCCACTTTTAATAGTGGAAATACTAATGGACAACTTGGTTTATATTATTTAAAGTAATACAATTGAACCATAGCACTTATCAACTACTACCCTATGTGCTCTACTCAACTAACAATTTCATTCTTCTTCAGGCCTCAGTTGGATGAACCCATTCCACTATATGAGGCGAAAGTTTCCATGGAAGTTATTCAGAAAAATCAAGGAAGAAAAAAGCAAGTTGTTCAATTTTAATTTTGTTCTTTCTCAAACATCAGTTGAATGAATCCATTCCAATATTTGAAGCCAGAGTTTCCTTGGAAATTGTTCAGAAAAGTCAAGGAAGATAAAAAAAAATTGTTCCATTTTAAGCATCTTTTCCTTCTATCTAAAACAAGATGTTCAGAGTTATTTTAAGTATTTGAAAAGTATTTGAAAAATTACTGTACAAACGTCCAAGACAATTCTATGACATCTAAAGGGACTATTCTGAAAGCCTTTATTTAAAATAGTTAATGTTTTTTATATGTTTGCCTCCATTATAAAATTTTTTCCATGAAGAAAAACTACTTTCAGCAAAAGCCACGCTGTTATAAAGCTATTAGTGTTTTGGTGTGTCAAAATAACGTTACTTTTGTGTCAACTCCATTCTCAACACCTTCCTTCCTTAACAAACCTTTGCTGTCGTAATCTTTTGAGTACATTTTCAAGTCTCAAAAGATATAGCCCATAGACACTTAAATTTTTTTTCAAGTATTCATTCATTCACTTCAGGGTTTCCTCAGGATCAAACAGAAGCATCACAGTAACTCGCCAGTGGCAGGGGCAAGTGTCTGCACTGGAGGACTGCGATGGCGATCTTTGGAAAGGGAAATGGGCGTGGGGTGTGGGGGGAGCTCCTCTGATTTACTATCAGCGTTCTCTGGGGTAGGGAGAGGAGACCCAGTCCTCTCTCGCCAGCTCTGGACGTCGCCACTGCCCTCCAAGCTTATGGAAGTAGCCACTCAAGTGTGACGTTTCCTTTTCATCCAGGCGCTACTGCCCCGGACCCATCACACCCCTACTGCGGATTTAAATAGCGGTCAACTATTTTGGTGTCCAACAGGGGACTGCAGACCAGTATCCTGGACCGCGTGTTTCCCAGCCTCTTAGCACCGGCTACCCGATGACTGCCACAGTTCCGGCAGGAGGGCCTGGGCGGTGTCCGGGCAAGCCGTCGGAAAGCAGCGCCGGGGGTGGGGCCTTGCGAGCGGCCTACGGCGCACGCGCCGCGACGCCTCGGGAGCGGGACCACGTCGGGGGCGGGGCCGGCGCGCGCGGGAAGCTCCTGCAGGGGAGGCCGATCTGCCCGTCAGTCTCAGTCGCGCATCATGGCCCTTTCGGTTCCCGGCTACTCGCCCAGTTTCAAAAAGCCGCCCGAGACGTTACGGCTCCGACGGAAAAGGGTCCGGAGCCTTGGGACCGCCCTCCCGACTGGGGAGCGACCCGAGCCGGCCCCCCGCCGCGCTGCCCTGGCGGCCGGGCTGTCCCTCCGCCCCTTCCCGGCGGCGGTAGGTAGAGGCGGCGGCAGCCCGGCCACGGCCGGGAGGAACCCCTTCGCTCGCCTGGACAACCGGCCTCGGGCTACTAAGGAGCCCCCAGACGAGCCGCCCCCAGGCCAGCAGGAGGCGCCGAGCCCGGTGAGTGTCTTGGTGCCTGGCAGCCGAGCGGCTGACTTGGCTGTGAATTAGGGATGGCAAGTTCTTGCGTTCGAGGAGGGAAACGGACGCGAAGAGTGGCCTCAAGGACCCCTGGGCTTTAGGAGCGGCTGCCCTGACGGGCGGGTGTTTGTGAAGTGCGCCCAGCAAGCTGCCGCGGGACGTGCGGAGCGGCGGGGTCGCGGCGGCCTGTCAGGAGGAAAGCCAAGAGCATTAGGGTGCGCACTCCCCCAGCAACCCAACCCGGAATTTGAGCAGCAGCCCTCGTGGTGGGGGGTTAGAAATCAGTGGGAAAATAGCTCGAAAAATCCTAGAAAGGCTCATCCTGGAAGGCCAGGAAGGTAAGACCGTCTCTCCCTGCATGATTCAGAGACTCCTTTCTCACGCGCTCAGAATTATTCTGGGGATAGAGGAAAGTCGAGGGTTCAGGGATCAGAATTTACTAGCATTTGCCCTACCCCAAAGTCTTTGCATCTTTCGATTTGAAATTTCTGCATCAGTATTAGATGTGAAAATCACTGGCCTTCCCCCCGCCCTCTAATTTTTATAGTAAAGTTAAAGTACAGAACAGACGAAACACCGATGTTACTGATTTGTGTGTATGTGAATTCCTGCACTTGCATTTATTGAGAAGCTTGTATGCCAGGTGACACTGCGGTATTTAAAGCAAATTCTAGCATCATTTATGATTTAAGAAGATTTTTTTTAACCTCAGATTTTAGATTCTAATCAAGAAAATGATTTGCTATGGGAAGAGAAATTTCCTGAAAGAACAGCCATTACTGAATTTCTCCAGGTAATACTTCTTAAATGTCTTTAGAATATATATTCTTACAATATAAATCTGTACTTCTCAGGAACATTTTACTTGGAAAATAGTTCCACAGAGATCCCTAAGTGAGTGATCATCTCTACTAGGGTTGAACATTGAAAAGATGGCATCAGCCATGGTTAGGAACTTTGTATGATGTAGTAGTGATGTTCATAAGGGCACCAACGCTAAAGGAAGTAAGTGTAGATGGGGACTTTCCTTCACGCTCCAACAGTTTGTAACACTTCTGTGGGTAGTGACAGCCCCAGCTCATCACTCAGAGCCAGCCCCTCCAGGCTCAGCTGCTTCTTCAACTTAGTTCTTCACTGAATCTTCAAACCAAATCCTCCAAATTACCTCCGTAGGATGTGGCACATCACTGAAACTTGTCACGGAAACTTGTCACAACCTCACACGGTCTGTCAGCCTGCCCCCCCACCCTCTCCCTCCCTCCCTCTCTCCTCCCCTCCCCCTCCCCCTCCTCCCCCCCATTCCCCCAGATACTTCTGTTGAGATAGTTTAACAAATGCATACTTTGTCCTAACAGGAGCAAGGGCTAGAAGAGTTCCCCAAAACCCATACTCCCTTATAAATAAATGGCCTTCACAGCGTCCATTGGAAATAGTTTCCCTTTTCTTGTTATTCTTTGTGATATCACCTGAAAGAATCATGGTAATGTGGGGAATATTAAGTACTTTTTTTAAGAGCCCTACCTAAGTGACCTGCAGGAGTAGCCTAGTCCTGATTTCAGAGTTTTAGAGGCTTAAGGAGTGTTTTTTAAGATACTTTGAAGATTTCTGCTTTGATAGTAGATTTCATTTTTTAAATTATGGTCATGAAAATACATGCCTCCTATAACCAAACTGTATAGAACTGTACAAACTAAAAAGTGAAATCTGCCCCTACCACCATCCCCAACAACAAAAATTCCCAGAAATAACAGTTAACAGTTTAATGTAGCTTTTTCCAGACTTTTCCACAATGTGTAGTATATTTTCTGTTGTTATATATTTCCTAAAATTTTCACATTTCAGTGATCATGAGTATGTTAGTTAATAAAATCTGTAGATTAAAGGTTTTTTTTCTTGGTACTCTACTAATTTTTGTGTTCTTTGTTTTCTGAAAGACTTCACATGTATCCTTCTCTGAATCTGATATCCCATCCTCAGAAAGTACTGAATTACCTGTGGACTGGAGTATTAAAACTCGACTCCTTTTCACCTCTTCTCAACCCTTTACCTGGGCAGATCATTTGAAAGCACAGGAAGAGGCTCAAGGTATCATCCAGCATTGTAGGGCAACAGAAGTTACTTTGCCTCAAAGTATACAGGTAATTCTGAAAGCAAATAGCTGTATTGTAAAGTAATGAATTAAGTGTAAATTTTACTTCTGGGCAAAATATTGAGATATTTTCTTCCATTAAGTTTTTCTTCTGACATTTAAAGACAATAAGACTTGAAAATTTTGTATTTTCCAAATGGTGCTTTCATACAGTTTTTTTCTTCAGATTCAGTAACTACCTTTAATTTAGAAACCTGTACTGAGAAATAGTCAATGTTGTAGGGAGGCATTGTTTGAACTTATTAAATCATTCTTCTTTAAGGCCTTTTGAGAAAGAAAAACATACAGAAAAATCAAAAGCAGTTGAGTAAGACTGCAAATTGGTTGTTTTATTGATTTTATCACATAGTATATACTCCTTTTACGAATGCATTAACTTCTGCTACCTGGATGATGGTTTTTTGTAAATTTAGAAGAATTAATGAGTTCCAGAATGTTTTTAGAGAAATGTAATAGCATTCATTTCAGACTACTAATCATCTCAAACTAGGTTAAAGGGATTAACTAAAAGAGGACTTAGTACATCTTTTTCCGTAAATCAATCAGGATGATTTGTGATTCGCATTATTAATTGTCTACCTTTGAAACAGTGTTGTGAGGGGAGGGCAGTAGAACATAGCGTTACTTACGCATACATACAACCCCTGCCTTCATGATGAAAAAGATAGTACTTGTTCTCAAGGATGGTGGAGACAGGAGAATGTTCCCATCTATGTTTCATGTTCCTTCTAATACGTGGTTTAACAGACTGTAATTGCTGGCGAGAATGATTTTCCCAAACAACAATAAACGATTACATTTTAGCCCCTGTAACAGTTATTAACACTGCCATAGAAAGCAGTAAAGATAACTTTTCAATATAAAATAAATTCAGTATCTTTTTAATGAAATGTTATACTTTTAATGGGGCAAAAACTGTCCAATATCTCTGGAATCTAGGATCCCAAACTCTCCACTGAGCTTCGCTGTGCCTTCCAGCAGAGCCTTATCTATTGGCTCCACCCTGCCTTTCCTTGGCTGTCACTGTTCCCTCGAATTGGAGCTGATAGAAAAATGGCTGGAAAGACAAGCCCTTGGTCAAATGATGAAACTCTGCAACACATTTTAATGAATGACTGGTAAGATTAGTAAAAACTTGTGCAATCCAGTAGTGAATTTTCATTTTAGCAATATTCTCTCATTTTATTTATTTATTTATTTATTTATTTATTTTGCTTTTTGGTATGTGGGTAGCTCCCTGACTGGGAATCGAACCCAGGCCGCAGCGCTGACAGCGCCAGCACCGATGCCTTAAGCCACTGCACCATCAGGGAGCTCCCTCTCATTTTATTTATGATATGGAAATGTATAGTGGTAGATGGATCTCTGTCCTTCCAAATTATTTTATTTAAACTGTTAATAAACAATATTTAAATTGTTTACTTTTTGAGCTATTATTCCCTTTATGCAATTGTGAAATATATGTTTGATAAATATAGATAGATGTATTCTTAAATATTACTTCTTGTCAGTGGCTGCTTTCTTTCTTGACAGAAACTGGTAAGACAAAGTCAGCCACCAATTATGAATTAAATTTTGTTTAAAGAAAAAATGGTTATTGTTTAAGTGGTAAACACTATTTAAGTATCTAGAAATTTTAGTTTTTTAAAAGCCAAGTTGCATGTAATGACAAAAATTCAAACTATCTGTAGTATTTGCGTTGCATTATGATTATATGATTATCAAACTGAATTACACAAAATTAAATTTTAGATGTTGAGTTAAATGTTTGTATTTCCTAAAGAACATTTTTTGCTTCATAGGTCTGTGAGCTTCACTTCTCTATATAATCTTCTAAAGACAAAACTTTGCCCCTATTTCTACGTTTGTACCTATCAGTTAACTATCCTGTTCCGTGCAGTGGGATTAGCAGGAAATGATGTAATCACGGCTCTCATATCTCCTACAACTAGAGGTATAAGAGAAGCTATGAAAAATGAAGGTAAAACTATAAGTTAAAATGAGAATACCACATTATATAGTAAACGCTTTTCTTGAAAGCTAAAAGTTGAATTATCTTTTACAAGTTGAATGGTCTTTTACCGGTTTTACCTATATAAAGAAATGTTTTATTTCTTCATTTGGTTTTTTTTTTCCAGCAGCCATTTAAGCTGTCCTGAATACATAGCTTTAAGTTAATGGTGTCCCTTCACTGACCTCTAAACACATATTGAGTCAGAAAGTCTTGATTTGAATATACTCCTAGAAATTTTTTTATAGTACAAATTATCTACCCCTTTTAATAACAGTTTGCAAACTAGGTCAGTCCATTACTGGATCATAAAATCTATTTAGTGAGTTCAATCAGCACTTTTAAAAAAATGAATTAAGAGTAAAATATACTTTAATGAAAGAGTACAACATGTAGTGAGAGTATGTATTATTTCCTAAACTTTTTGTTTCATGGAGATATGGGTGTGGGGTGTGGGCTGCTGACCAAAGCTTGAAAACTACTGACATAATAGGTCAAGTGTAAAGACTCAACATTTTCAAATTTTATATTCTCTAAAAATAGTGAATACCTGTTAAATTCTTTTAAATTGTATTAAACACAGTTAAATTTTTCTTTTCTCGTGTAGGTATTGAATTTTCTATGCCTTTAATAAAAGAAAATGGCCATGAGAAGAAGAAAATATCTGGAACAAGCTTGGAACATGGGGAGTACGTGATTAATCTTTTACATCATTCAGTGACTTAGGGGCTCAATGCAATAGTTCTGTAGAGAAAGCAGCTTTCTGAAATGGGAACTCACTTTAGCAATTTTTTAGGGAGCAAGCAATCAGTGATGAGGATGAAGAAGAAAGTTTTTCCTGGCTGGAAGAGATGGGTGTGCAAGATAAAATTAAAAAACCAGACATACTGTCTATCAAGCTGTATCCTTTCATTTGCTGTTGACTAGAATTGATTTTCATTGAATTAAGTTAGTGAGCAATGTAATAGTGACTGGCAGAGTTATTTGACCATAGTCTTAAATTAAGATCACATTAAAACTAATTCTCCATCTTGACATTAAATAACAAACCTCTAAGTACCAATAAACTATTAACAATTACTAAGTTGTATTTTTAAAAGTGAAAACTTTCCATTTTGGTTGGTTGTAAAGAGAACAGAATATACAAGGGCTGTCTGGAAAAAATCCAGCCATAAATGCCTCTATTTTTCATATTATATGACTGGATACTTTCCAGACAGCCCTCATGTTTTTAACTAGCGAAGGAATTAGTTTTGGTTAGGTGTCAATTCTAGCAAATTCAGATCAAAGAAAAATGATTGTGATTTAAACAAATGCCTTAAAATTGCAGAGAAGAGAGCATTGGCAAGAGCGTTTCCAGTTTGGAATGGGGATAAGGGGTCCCAGGTGATTCAGAATCAAGGTAACTGCTTTTCCCATTGATACGGGATTTACAGTAGCAATTTCCTTGATGGTCATCTTCAGGCGTAAAGAGAAACATGAAGTACAAATGGATCACAGACCTGAATCTGTTGTGTTGGTGAAGGGAACAAACACCTTAACATTGCTAAATTTTTTGATCAACTGTAAGAGTTTAATTGCTACTTCAGGTCCACAGGCAGGACTTCCACCAACCCTCTTATCCCCAGTAGCTTTCCGAGGTGCCACAATGCAAATGCTTAAGGTAATAAAAAGAAAACAAAGTCTACATGAATCCTCAAAACCTAGCTTCTTATTAGAAAGAACTTTTCCTTTTGTGATAGGGTAAGTTCTTGATTTGTTTTTAATAATGCCTTCTAGCATTTTTACATGGTACATTTTTTGTTTATGCTTTCCTTCAGCAAAAAAATTCTGATGTATATATATATATATTTTTTTTTTTTTTGGTTTTTGGTTTTTGGTATGTGGGTAGCTCCCTGACTGGGAATCGAACCCAGGCCGCAGCGCTGACAGCGCCAACGCTGAAGCCTTAAGCCAGTACACTATCAGGGAACTCCCTCTGATGTATATTTGTATCGAAAGGGTTATATGAAAATGTCTGCATTATATGAAAATTTTTTTCTTACCGAGTAAGTGTAATTGGCAGCAAAAGCATTTTGGTGTTAATTTCCTTTTTAGCCATATGGAAAAGTTGCTTAATTTCATTTATCTCATTTCTTGTTTTAAGTATCTCAGGATTTTTGTCATGAGCCTTTGTCTCATTTCTTAACCGTGAAAGAACATAGCCAAGAATGTTGTTATAGATCTCAAAAACTGATCCTGGATAAGTGAAAAGAGTAACTACATTTTATTACACTTTGCCTTATTGCACTTCACAAATACTGTGTTGTTTTTAATTGCAGATCCTATACCAGCAAAATGATTACTACTTGCTTTTGTTGTAATACTTGCTTTATTGCAGTGGTCTAGAATGAAAACCACAATATCTCTAAAGTATACCTCTATGTCTATAGTGTTGAAAAGAATTATACATGTATATACTCAATGTTAATAACAATAAAATTTTTTGTTTTCCCAATATTCTGTATTGAAAGTATATTACTAAATCAGAATGGATACCATATGAAAAAATTGTATTTCCTAGAATATAAATTGATAGCCTCATAATTTGGAGATGCTAGAGACTGAGAACTTACTAAACATTTTTACTCAGACAACATTCTTTTGATATCTTATGAACTACTTTTGTTCCATAACTTTTAAAGATTGGAAAACCCAAATGAAAAATTACTTAACAAATTTTTACCTAGGGACAAAAAGCTTGAGAGAGAACCGTAATTTTGTTTTTCCTTTAATTTTTTCGAAGGCACGAAATGTAAATGTGAAGACACAAGCTCTTTCTGGATATAAAGATCAATTTAGTTTGGAGATTACAGGGCCTATCATGCCTCATTGTCTGCAATCTATGACCATGCTACTCAAATCTTCACAGAGTGGGTCATTCTCAGCTGGACTATATACCCATGAGCCAACTGTTGTATTTAACATCTGCCCACCAATGGATAAAATACTGGATAAAGTGAGTAGACAGCTTTATAAATCAACTTTGTTATAGCTGATTTCTGCAAACTAGATGAAGTAATTTATGATGAGCCAAACTAGTGTTTCAAGTTATTAAGCTGTACTATTTAATTTCTTCAATTACAATTACTGAGAGGAAGGTATGTCTGTATATGCTGTTTTTGTGAGATAAATTTTATGAATTTAGGTGGTTGTACTCGGCAATGACTAAAGAATTTCCCAAAAAGTTTAAAAAGGCAGTTGATCCCAAACTTACTAGTGCCTGATTCCTTGTTATAATTATGGGTACTCATATTAACTATGATTGCCTTTAGTTCTGGATATACTTAGGTTTTAAAATTGTCTCTTATTGTTATAACTTTGCCAGCCTTAAAATAATTATCATTTTTGGACACTTTGTCACTATGCAACAATACTTGGGTCAACTTCTGTTGATAAACAAAACATTGGTTTCTGGAAATTCCCATGCTATTAAAAATCAAGTGTTCAAAGACTGATAGACTTTTTACTGACTTGTATACCAATTTCCACAGGAGACTATTCAAGAGGAGCTTGCTAACTGTGGGCTGCATCCTAAGACTCTGGACCAACTTAGTCAAACACCAATACTGGGGAAATCATCTTTACGGAATGTGGAAATGAGTGACTACATTTATAATTGGAGATCCTGAACACCAAAGTAAGCCTAAAAGGAATCTTTGAGGAAAAAAAGCCTCCTAGCAAGGAAATTCAAGATTCTTATACCTTTGCCTTTAAAGTTCATTTCGGAAGTTAAAAGGAATATAATTTTAAAATATTCAAATGTTTATAAACATTAACCCCTAACACTTATTATATGCACTAAGCAGATTTTAAATCAACATTTTGTTTTTACAATTTTCATTAGATGTTCAGACATGAACTCCCAACAACTTGATCAAGAATTCTAGATCACTATAACCTAATTATAAACTGAGTAGAAAACTGAATCAGTGTCAGTGTTTCCTTGCCAATGGGAAATTGAAGCTAACTTAGTATCAATTAACTCGTGGCATTTTTACTAATGGCATCAGGGCAAAACTATATTTAACAATTTACCTAGGATTATCAGCAGGTTCTAGTTCATAAAGGTAGAAAACAAATGTAGACAGCATCTACTGAGCTCATGGTTGATGCTTCTTAGTTGCTTTCCCACTGATTTACATTTCCTCTTTTAATGCATGTTTGTTCAGGTAAGGAAGGGTATTTTGTATTCCATATAGAGTAGTGTTACAAGTTGTAAAGTATGTGCTTTTAGGTATTTGTGTGTGTATGTATATATAATTCAAATTTTCTTAAATAAAAGTGCTTAGAAATCAAAAGCATTGGGGTAAAGAAGTAATAGTGTATTTAGTGAAGAAGAATGTGTTCACTTTATAATCCAGAAAATAAAACACCACATTTATTCCAGAGAAGTTTATATTTGGGCCTTAAGCTTTTGAAAATAAAGTTGAGACATAGCATATGAATACCACTGTAATACACATGAAATATTCTATCAGACCCTAAAAATTAACATAACTTTGTCATAGTCAACAAAAAATAGTGGCTGGGTGCCAGTTTTATTAGATAAGTTGGTTACAGCATTTTAATTATCATTTTACATCTATCTAGGTGTAGCTGAAATTCAAAATGCACATCAAAGTAAAACTATATCACAACTCAATGCCATACTAAGTGTACTTGGCCTCTGCAGTATTCTAATCGGACTTTGACTCCCTTCTCATGGCCCAAGTGGCTCTGATGGGAATGCAGGCCTTAGTTAGTTAGCGCAGCGCTGATCATCACACAACATACCACTTTCTTTTTTTAACTTCTACAAAATTTTAAGGGGAAATTGTGGCATTAGCCCTGTGGAACAGATCTTGCTTGATTACCTCAATAACACTGGCCCAGTATCTGTCCAGCAGAACCCATTGTGAACTAGTACAAGGTGCACAGCCCTTCACTGATTACAGGCAAGTGTTACAGCAGCCTAGCCATAAGGAAAGGGAGTTACATCATAGTACAAAATACAGTATAAAAGCGTTATTTAACATTCCACACTGAAGATTACAGATGCCTTCAAACAATCGTTTGGATGTTAGCCACTTAAACAAATACATCACTAAGGTAAACAATATAAACATACCAAAACCCTGTATGGTTAAATACAATTTCCATGGTACAAAAATCAAAGCCTGGAGATGTTTATACAGATTGCTTTTTACACAATGTCTTAAATTGCCAAATATTTACACATTAAAGAGGAAATACATTTGATGCAGAGTAAAATTATCTGAAATGATTAATATAAAACCTCAATCTATCTACGTGAGGCACTCCTGAAGCAAGTGGCATTAGCCATGAGGTCCTTTGGTACAAGGCCCATTGCTTGAAGAACCACAGTAGCTGCTGTGGCTTTAGCATGCTTCTTATTAGGGCTGGCAAAGCTGGGCTGGTAAGCGCTTCCATTTATCAATACCTATTCAAGAAAAACATACAATTGGGCTGGTAAGGGCTTCCATTTCTCAATACCTATTCAAGAAAAACATACAATAAGAACAGCATCAAACTTTAATATCTATTAGCTTTGTATTTTTCACTAAATGCTAGAAAAATAATTCATGAAAATAATAAACCCATATGATGTAATAAGTCAAATTAATCTCAACCCAAAAGAAGCAAATCATTTGGTAAAAGGGACTGCAAATTAAGAGCAGGTCTCCAAATTGAAAAAAGCCTGATAAAACTACTAAATTCATTCCCCATGTTCCACTAGAAATATAAACAAACTGTTAACCATTTTGCCCACATATTTCCCTCCAACATTTTTTTAAAATAGGGTATTAAAGGATCATATTTAAACATATGCTTAAAAACCCCACCAACCTGCCCATACACATACGCACTCCCAACCCACAAATAATATAATAATCCTATGATTATATACTTATCCCTCACCCTCTAACACTGTCATAAATTAATAAATATACAATTAATGCAGAAATTCATATTTACCCTAAAAAGAAAATGTTTGCGATGATCAGGGCCACTATCATGGACCAAGAGAAATTCAGGTGGTTGCCACCTTCTCTTATTACAGATTTCCATCAAGGCAGACACAGGGTGTTTGCCTGCAGAGAAAAAAATAACCAGTTATTTCCACCATCTGTGGTAACAAATTAAGAATTCATGGCAGGGGTGGGCAAGAAGAAATTTAAGTGTACCCTCACCTGACAGATCTTTCATTGCAGCAGAGAAGTTCCCAGACCTCTTTTGTGCTCTTTCTCCTACAGCAACAAGACCTTTAAAAAACAAGCAGTGTTCACTGAATAAATTTCAAAGATCATTTAAATTATAACAACAACACAGCAAAACAATTCCCTCTGTAGGAACAATCCATACCTCAAATAAAATACTCAGTTCCTACTAACCTTGACTTCTATATCTTGATTTCTATTTTGCTGTTTCAATTTATAATCTATACTTTGGTATTGGAAGTTGTGCAAATCAAATGTTCAGAAAAACACAAGAATTTAGTATGTGAATACATACGTAAATTAAATGCCATAATTATCAACAACTCTAGGTCTGTTTCTTTTAAGTTTAAAAAGTAGTGGCTATGTATTGCAAGTGATTTCTAGAGATTTCCCTAAATTATTTTTAAAATGATGCCCAGTTAAGTATGTTCCCCAAAAGGTGAGGGTTTTTAGACCGCCCCCCCCCACACACACACACACACAAGTAAAACAGTGAGGAAAGGCTGTCTATTGATAAATGGGTCTATTTTTTTCCCCAACAATGAAGCACATACCATCACTGTATAACCTCCCTTTCCAAAGTTATTTAGCTATGTTATTATCCAAAATCAATGTTTCCCAATTTACATATATCCTAGGGAGACTTCTTCAACCAGTTTGTTAATTCTGCTAAAATGCTTTCCCAAGCCCAGGTCATACTACAGTTTCAAAGAGAACATTCCCTGGAATTATGCAATGCATTCACAGATTTTCTTCCAATGAACCACCTTCTATGACACAAAGAATCTGATCAAGTGTACAAGCAATAAAATGTCAATGTGACATAATTAGCACAATGTCCTTTTCTAATTTAAAATTTGAATTAATGCTCCGTCACAGGATGATTCTCATATTTCCAGCCTATGTGAGTATGTGTCATTATATAATAGATTCCCTTCAATTTTGATGCAAAATATTTTTAAAACAATTTGCTCAGAGCTAGTCAGTTTCCAAAGTAAATGAAAACAATAACTTCATTATGTTAATTTCAATTTTCTATTTGATAACCAAGACAAGGAAAATAAACTCCAGCTTTAAATTTTCCAGTTTCAGGTTTAAACAAGTTATTGAAATCACACTAGCATCCCCATGCGATAATACTTAGGACATTATTCTAAGGGACAGAATTATTTTAAAGGTACGAATTGGCTGTCATCTATGTTATCCAAGTGTACTTTCAATACTTAGCAACTACATGCAGGCTATACAGATAGACACCCATGTCTGTCTATATTTTGCTGCTATCCTCATTCTATGATGCTCCAAACATAGGGCAGTATGAAAAGGTAACATTTCCCAACCCAAAGAACTCAACCACTGAGCTTGGAAAGAGGGAAGTGTAAAAAGGATTTATAAGGTGAAGACAAAAATAGGACTCTAATAGGAAATGAAGGGAAAAGTGGGATAAAATAGTTGAGAGAAAAAAAAAATCAAATCCTAGACAAGAATATATTTCTTGTTGAGAGAAAACAATGGAAATTCCACTTTCAAAATATGAATTCTAGTTAAAATTTTAATCGTAGATGCATGCTTCCATAATGTTTAGCACCTAACATAAAGGTTGCTTTTTAAAAGCTTAAAGAAGTATTTCCATCGATATTTATGTAAGCACCTGGTAATGGGTTAAACATTTTTTTTCCCTAATAGCTGGACATGTGTGCGCGGGCTGTCTGGAAAGTATCCAGCCATGTAATATGAAAAATGGGGGCGTTTATGGCTGGATTATGAGAACGATTTTGCAGCTGGATACTTACTGGCCAGCCCTCACAAGCAAGTGTGTGTGTGTGTGTGTGTGTGTGTGTGTGTGTGAACACACACACAACCCCCAGAAGTGACTCCAGTTCAGGATCACTGACAGCAAAATAATGTATGAAATTAATGAAATCCTAAATATTAATAAACATTCCCCAAAAACTTGTTACCTTTTCGGTCTGTTTTAAAATCAACTAGTATAGGTTCCTTATTTCCTTCTTTGTTTTTTCCTAATCCTTCTCCTTCTCTCCAGCCCATTTTTCTCATCAAAACGGCTCCCATTCCTCCAGTTACCGGGGCTGCTCTTAAGAACTGATCCTATCCAAAGAAAGAAAGGTAAAATGTCCCCATTTTACAGTTAGAATTTGACTGCAAACCAGTATAACTTTAAAAAAAGAAATCTTATTTTACTTCTAAATCTGTTACAGTTATTACAGCAATTAAATTTAAATGTTTCTTTACTTATATACATACTGTAGTGTGTATGTTCTAATTGTTTTTCACATTAACATAATAGTACTTTCAGAGTCAAATAAGGCAAAAATAAATAGCAGTTTTAAAACAGTGGCCCTTGTGCCCTCCTCCAAAAAAACAAATTAGAACACTCCTGTTTTCGTCCACTATTTAGGTTCACTGGTATCTCTTCTTAGCTTGCAAAATAAAAAGAAGGCAATGTTAAAACAGTCAATAATATTAATTGTCCCAGGTGTACCTAGTTAATGAATAAAGCCCAGAAATCATTTAGAAATAGCTTGGACATGGACACCGAAGAAACATACTGTTATCATCCAAAGTTTTCTTCCCCAATCTACCATAAAGAAGTATAAATATTTTACTTAGAAAATCCCTACGAAGCAAAAATACAACTCTTTTAAAATAAATCTACAGTAAGAAATGGAAGAAAATCACATAAAATGCCCTGCAATTATACCAAACTGAATGTGAATTCTGTTAAAACCTAGGTTGATGTTAAAAGACTTTTAAAAAACTCCTTAAACGTTTACATACCTAGGCCTCGGTAGCAGCAGGGTTGTGAATAGTAGGGCTGGCACTGACCGGGGCAAGAAGACAGCTACAAGGATTTGGCCCTGAAACAAGTTTCCATACAGAGGGGTGAAAGTTCACAGGTTATTCTGTGAACAGTCATCTCTCTTGTATCCAACCCACTGAACCATAATTTCCATCAAAGCAGCAAAGCACTTAATGTCATAAGATGCACAACTATATACATTAGCATGGTCAACAGTCAATTATTTCTGTAACATTTAAAAAATAATGTGATGCCTCTTTTTAAAGGGCACCTATGTACATATAATAGACTGCTAGATATTACTGTTGATCTTTGTGGCCACTTTTTTAAATTTATGACATACATCTCTAAATCATTTCCCCTTGTTACTGAATTTTAGATATCCATTCTCCAGTAAATATATAGCAGAAGTCATTAACTTATCAACAAAGGGGGGTAAAAATTTTTGATAAATCTAGAAATAGTATGTAGTAATCATTTTCCTGTATTGATAAGTTAATACTAAATTTTTAAAATCCTGTTTTTACACAGTGAAACCGTATAACATTATTTTCCCCCAGCTTTTTAATTATATGCTAGGGAGAAAACATGCCAATGATTTGTGTGACTAGACATTAAGCCCAAGAAGGTGCTCTGATGGAAGGAGGCAGCTATGGAGGTAGAAACATACCCCTGGTTCAGTTCCTTATTTGGTGCAGGCCATGCAGTGTTGATGTATTAAGAGAAAAGTTAGCTGATGCTTGGGTATCAACTGCCTTGTTGCTACACACCTAGGATGACTTACTTATTTCCAGGTTCATCCGCCCCTCTTCCAGGAAACACTCCTAAAAAAAAGGGCAACTATGCAGAGTGTAATACAAACCCCCAAATAACCCAGGTTTTCAATTTTGTTTCCATTCTCTAATATCTTCATCCTAGTGTGTATACAGTTCAATAAAAAGCTGATTAATCTAATGATACTACAATAGTAAGCTATTCATTAGGTCATGTCCAAATCATTCCATTCCCAAAAGTAAAGGTTCTTTTCTATCAATAACCATTTAAAAATGTTTCACTAACAAAAATTAAAACACTCCTTTTTCATCTAAGAATATACTGCAACAAACTAAAGATGAATAAAGAGAATGTTGGCCTTCCACATGGTTTATAACATATAAAGAGGGCTCTGGGCTATATATATAGCAAGGCAAGAAAAAAAGCCAAATGATCATCTGAAAAAGTTTTCTAAACACAAGTATTTTGTGATATTTGACAGTGAAGATAAATGTTAAATTTTCTATTGCCTAATAACTTTTCCACATGTTCTAGCTCATTTTTATAAATAAAATACTCCTTCCTTAATTGATATTAGTAGCAAATATTCTTCAGTAACATACAAATGGAAGTTTTCCTAGAAGCATTACTTTCTTCATTAATTATTTTAAAATCTGGTCAGATGAACACACCTTAAATTTATCAAAATGATTTCTATTATTTACATTTTAAATTATGTAAATTATTTATTTAAAAATCTATAAACTGCCCATAAAAGACTGTAAATAAAAATTTAAAGGAACATTTACAGGGAACCAATTCAATCTGTAAGAGATTCATTTTTAAAAAGTTAACATATTTAGAAGTATGTTTAGAAGCATTACAGACCAGTAAAGACCTTAATTTTGCAATGGAATCACATTCAAGTTCCTATTTATTAATGTATATGACTAATTATTATGTGCTTAAATACCCATATAAACTTCAAGTCTAACTTCCTGAAATACCGAGTACTCAGCTTCAAGAAATAGTATTAAAGAATTAAAACTGTTAAAGAAGTAGATGCACATTTATAATTCTTCCCAATGAGATTAAAGCCATTTTCAAATACTCTACAAATCACTTTCACATTTTAAATATTGTAATATAATTAGTCCAATATTAATTCAAACAAATATTTCGCCAGACTCTCGTTTTTCCATCACCAACCCCTAGTAAACAACATTAAGTTATAATTTTTTAATGCATCTATGTACTCACTATATACGTATTTGAATGCGACTCTTTCCCCAAAAAATTGGCAGGCAAAGTAAGAATACGTTTCATATTAATTTGTTAATAAAAGGGTCACCAGAGATGATGCTATCAAAGTTGAAATAAATGTTACGATTAAGAATCCAAAGCAACCAAAATCTCATTTTTCAGAAATTCAGCTTATTCACCGGCAATCATGACAATTCTCTACAGGTAATCACCCCATTTCCACCCTGAGAGGCAAGAATAAGGACTTGTCTTCATGTGACACTTGGAGACTGAAATTCCAAGTAATTCAGTTACTTGCCCATGATCACAAAAGGAGTCAGGAGTACAGCAGATAAAGAAACATCCCCAATCCATTAGACCACGAAGCCTCCCAGTTTCAGCACTGCTATGCTGCCAGTACTCCTGAAACAAATTTCCAATCACCCATCCAACCACGCCACGTCCCTTCACCAGAATGCATTTCTTCAGAAAGCCCTTCTTAACCACCTAGGACTCCCCCAACAACGAGGTAGCCGTAGGTGGGGTTCACAGGTCTCATTGCAGGAATGTGAAACCAGGAGCACCTACATCTTCACAGCACGAGGCGTCCGTCCTCTCCCTTGAATTTAGGTCTCATATATCCTGTTTTTTCTTGAGATCAGTGGTTCTCAAATTGAGCCTGTGGATCACCAAAGGCCACCAGGGCCTAAATGGTGGTCCACAGATAGTAGTCTCCATCCCCAACCCACCCCCTTCACCCTTCAATACTACCCACCCCACGCTCCAGCCATCCTCCCCATCCCATGGCAAAATTACCACATGCAGTGCTAATACTGGGGCCTCCCAACCACTTGCTGTAACCAACAGCTAACAACCATAGGGACCTGGGACTGAAGAGCATAAGAGGGGTGAGGAATAGGGACCAAGGGAGCTTACAGGAGGGCGCAGGCACTAAGGAAGGGGAAAGAAGGGCAGAGGAACAGAGCAAAGGAAAATTAGGGCGGAAGAGGGCTCTTGGGGGCAGTGATCCACCTGAAATAAAGTATCCCATGAGAAAAAATTTAAGAACCACTAGTCCAACAGAAACTGTGGAATACTCTAAACACCTGAGATACATTGTTAGCATTCAAAACAGTTTTTAAAAACCACCACCCCCCAAAAACCAGTAGCAGCAATAATAAAAATAACCTCAGGATATTTATACATTGGCAAATGGCAATTGTCTCATGAATCCAGTCCATCTTCAGTGTCCAGCCTGGAGTATATACACATAGCAAATTTACTCATAAACTTTGGTTAGAGTCACTGGCCTCTTCGTGCATTTTTAATAAAACACATTCTAAAAAATTTCAACTTTACGTGAACACTTCTGTATGTGCATTATGTTGTGTACCTTTTTAATCCAGGCTTGGGCACCAGTATTGGCCAACTGTTCTTGTGTCAGAACCTGTACTCCTGTACTTCCTGTGAATTGGCCAGGAATAGAGTTCAGCTGAGCCCAGGCATCAATCTGAAGACAAGAAGATGCATCAATTAACTAAGTAAAATTACCTACTTAAAATGCCACTGGTATTAACAATTTAATTCACTAAGTAAAATGGTTTACTTAGTTCCTGAAAAGGCTGAATTAACAGGCTTAAATATCCAATTTCTAACACCACATACTGAATGTATACATATTTAACACTGTTTTCCTAAACTGTCTAAAGGAGCAGTCTGATAACATTCATTGTATCAAATTAATAACGTGAGCCATAACTCTAATAACTGAAAAGCATAGTACTCATTCTTCACAATATCACACAGATAAAGCAGCTCATATGGTGAGTAATACCTGCCCGGCTGCTTACATATCTCATACAAATGCATACTAATGTCATGACAGCCTGAGTTTTTAATTACTTTCTTTGAAGTATAAATCCAGAATAAATTTGATATATGCTTAAATAGTTAATAAATACAGGAAATTTTTCAATCATATAAAATGTCTTTCTTTAGAAAATATGCACTTCATGAATCACCAACATTTATTGTTGATGGTCAAAAAAAATCAGTTATCAATCATTTATTCAAAGTATATTTACTGAATACTTGATCTTGTCAGGCAATGTATTTCCTATCCATCTGAACATGTATACTTATTGTTTCTATACAGATCTACCATAGAAAGATAGAGGAGACATGGAAAAGCTGTCCTTTGTTAAAAGCATAGACTCTGGACTCAAACTGATTAGGTTTGAATCCCAGTTCTCCAACTTACTAGGTTTTATTGACTTTGGGCATCACTTAACCACTCTTTACCTCAGTTTCCTCAGCTGAAAAACAGGAACTCATATTACTACCTACATCTCACAGGGCTGTTACGGGCAATTAGCTATTTTTATATAACAGATTATAAACTATGAGAACAGGACATTTTTGTAATTTAACCTCAAGAAACAGTTCCTGTCACATAGTACATAATAAACATTTACACAATGAATGACTAAGGCCCCAAATGGTTCATTTAAAATAAGCTAATTAACATAAAATTTCCTTAGATTATCAAGATAAGAACCTACATTTCAACAACACGCCACAGATTTTGCTTATGTCACAACAATCTAATTAGTGAAATTCTCATTCATACATTTAAAACTGCTACATACCCGTTCCTGAGCTCGATTTAACATGCTCATGGCTTCAAGGTCAAATGCATTCTCACTGAGTCTTTTCTGTGCAAGGGCCCGCTCACTCATTGCTGTCGAGATATCCACAGGCTAAGAAAGAAAATATAGATAATTATCTTAGATTATGACAGACCCCCTAAATTTGAAAAGTGTTCTTTTTAGTTACTACATGTAAAGAAGAAAATAGCCTTATATATGTGAATAATCTTGTAAAGTAGATAGAAGACTCAAAAAGGTAAAGTAACTTTGGAAAGTAGGAAAGGATGAAGACTGTCTAAGGTAAGTTACAAAGCATTACAAACAGCAGTTGAATTCAATCCAAACACTGACTGATTCCATTTTTTCTGTTATCAAATTATTATCATGGAAAGTTTCATGAACTTAAAAATCTCCAGCCTTCACTAAGAATTTTTTAACTTTATAAACTATTCATTTTATACTCATTAGCAGTTCATTTTATCCTACTTATCAGCATAGCCTTAGAAGCAATAAGGGTCTTATTCAAGCAAAAAGCCCACCATTCTGTCAATGGTCTCCTTTACTCATCTGCACACCTTTTCACCGTTTTTGCAGTTTTTCATAAAGTTTGGTCTTAAGAACTCAATTTCTTCAAAGAATATATTCACTATGTAAATGAATCTTTTATTTTCAATGTGTATCAAAGTTAGAATTTCTGTGGGCATACATTAACAGAACACTTAAAATGAGGTATGTATGAAACATCTTAAAGGGAAAACTATATGCCCTATAATGACTATGATTGAACTTTTAGAAATGTTTCATAATGTCCGGGAAAATTCTTAAAGGTAATCTTTAGAGCAAATCGCCAATTTGTAGATTTGTGGAAGGCTCAACCACAGAAGGAAAAACTCATCATGTGAGTATCTTGATGGTTTTTGTTCTAACATTAAGAACTTGGGCTGATCTATATCAACTCACCAAATATTCATACTTGTTTTCCTTCTACACAACATAACCCATGAATATTTTCTAGTTATTTCACCCAAGAGAATTCATTTTTGGAAAATGCTTATCTGGCATGGGAAGGTTTCCCTATATTCATGTATAAAGACTGATTATTAAGTACTATTTGGGGTTATGACAGATATAAGCAAGTCAATAAAATGAGTTAATAGCTAAGAATTTATTTTAAAAGCTAAGTAAGGGCTAACCGTAATTTGACTGTGTATTACATTTAAAATACTTCTTTTAAAAACAAGACCTATGTAAAGAGAAGGGTGAATGATTACTACTAATCTTCCTTCTCCTAACTTCAGAATCCCTTAATCACTCCATCGTTCCTAGTTATCTTGCTGAATCACCTAGTATTTCTTTAGCAAAATTAAATTTTTTTATATAAAATAAAGAATATTCTTATATATGCTTTCTTAAAATGAAAGCAAAATTAATCTGAATTCATTCTATAACTATTAGACTATAGATCTCATGAGTGAAAGATCTTAACTTCTTAGTCAACTTAGTAAATTATTCACACTTATTAGAATATTTCAGGAGCCTGTAAGAAATCACCTAAGCAAAGTCAGACTGACACACTAAAAACTTAGTATGTTCACCTTTCACTTCTATTGTCATTCTGACTGTTGGGACTTCTGATCAGCATTTACATTCCTTTGGCCTATCTTAGATATCTGTTTCCCAAAACTTTCAGGATTATTGATGTCATTTTTAAAAAGTCTACCAAATATATCTCAAATACTGTTCATTAACCTTGCCAGAATTACTTTGGGTTTCATAGCAGCCTATAAATCTAAGTGTTAGAAATGTTTAGGTATAAATAACAGATTTTTATTCTAAAAAGTCTAAACTCACAGGAGATATTGGGGAAAATGTATGTACGAAACCATTCCCAAGTCATGATCCCCAATGTCCAAATATAAATTAGCCATAAAAATGTAGTTAAGATGGCTCTGAAAACTTCACTTTTTCAATTCTTTCCAACTGGAAAGCAAATAAATATACCTATTGGTGGATTCATCCTTCGGAAGACATTTTATATCTTCATACATTTTTCTCTTTAAGTCTTTATTGAAGAAGCAGGTAACATAATGCTTCATCATTTTATACCCAGGATTAAACTTCTTTCACATCTCTAATATTTTTATGTTAAATTCACATCTCATTCTGAAAAGAATTTTAATATAGCAATTTGATGCTTAATATAAATTTACTTTAGACAAAATTACTTCTTTTATTCCTCAACAGGCTTACCATGTGAACTGTGTTCATGTCAAAACTTTATTACCAAATAATAGGTTGACTCTTTCCTATTTTTTCTTTTTTAATATGAAGAAATACACTCAAAAATAGAATGAATCAGGATTATCTTAACCTCTTCAGGATCCTCAGGAGTTTGCACCAAAAAGCATATTTCCAGGATTTCAAGGTAACTCAAGATATACAATGCATAAAAAGCCAACTATAATCCCCAAACAATTAATATTCAAGGACTAGGCCAAGTGTATCAGTATTAAAACACTCATAAAATATTACAGCTAACCTTTACAGCAGCACTGTTCAATAGAATTTTCTAGTGATAGCTAAATGTGGCTAGTGAAATTAGGGAACTGATTTTTCAGTGTCTAGTGACTGCTATATTGGACTACATATACTATACTATATAGTGGAGCTTTAGAGCCTTAACTATCTTCTAATGTTGCTCAGAAACAGGAATGTGTGAAAGTTACAAAAATGATGCTAAGAAATATACCTTCTAAAAATGGAAAAGAAAATTCTTAAATCCCATAGAATACTATTACTAAGGTGTCATCAGCAAGCCTTGTTTCCACTAATACACTGACTTTCTACCTAATGTACTAAGTATAATTAAAGTATAACTATGACTGTGTAATAATATTCTAGGTATTATAATGGGAGGAAATGTTTTAATTTTTTCCCCTAGGATTTGTGCTAAAAGGTGAATCAACATGAAAAAGTGTCATGAATACTTCCAGTTCTCACATTAATAAAAACCTGTCCAGTTATTTCATCTACTTCATCAACACAGCAAATTACTACTTCTATAACCGAAAAAGGTGTCATGAGTAATAAAATATAACATAAATAGCACCATATAACATGTATTTCAGGGCATAAGCTGTAAATGTGTACGTCTGTTTCTTCCTCTTTAAAAAAAAAACATTCTAAGTCATTTTATTTCCCCCTTTTGTTAATCCAACTGTTTCTATAGAAAGAACAAGTATTGAAAATATTTCTTCAAAAGATAATGAAAGGATATAAAAAAGCTGAAGGGATTAGGAGGGAGTCAATCAGATAAGGAAAATAAATCCTAATATGAAAATTATTTTCTACAAAGATAACTGCAGATATCTCAACTTAAGACAGTATTAAAGAACAATTTTAATTATAATTAAAAAGCACCTGATCTATACATAAAACATGATTTTAAAATAGTTAGCAAAAATTAATAAAATACAAAGGTCCACATAGAAATGAAAATGACAGGTACAAAATCAAAAGTGGCACTAAATATAAAATGTCTCAGTTGTTAATGTGTTTGTTTTAAAAGTAAATTTTGAAATCTTTTTGTATCACACAAAATAATCTAGTGCAGCTCGGTAAGTTAACTTACCTACACATTTATATGAATTATAACAGAAAAACAGATAACCTATTAAATGGTTTAAGGAAATTCAGTGTTAATCACCTAGAAGAATCTAAGGAGAGAATGAATAACAAGGCTGTACTTACATTCTAGCACTGCTAGGACCTATGTGTTTAATTTCCAGTTGAATTTTTCATCTTGCCCCAAGAACTTAGCTTTCCTAAACTTTATAGAGTTTCTAAATGTTAAGCGATTTTTAGCTCCATTAGGATGTGGAAATATTCTTCAGTAATAAAAACCATGCACACAGCCGGAGAGAAAAATTATCTTTCCATGTAAGCAATCACTAGACCTTCATGGAGAGCTACTTCTGGACCTCTAAAACATTTATGATTCATAGTAAACCCAAGGAAGTTTTATGTCAATGATTACATTTAAATCTACCCAATAAGCCTTTGCTAACTTTATTACCAAGAATTAATGCCCCTGAGAACATTTTTAAAAAATTAGTTTCCCAACATTATCTTTTTCGTATAAATCAAATTCACACAAATATGGTCAAAATTCTATAGTCACTCATTACTGAGGATGATGCTGGCTTGCTACAGCAGCAGGGCAAACAATCTGATGAACTGATATTCCATAAGATGGATTTATGTTGATCCATCCACTCACACTTAATGTCAAAGAGCACTCATATGCAAGACAATTGGTAGGATCAAATCTGTGACCTTTGCCTAAATGTTTTATGCTCACAACTAAAGAACCACAAAATCCTTTTGTATTTATTAAAATGAAAAAGACCAATAGGTAAAAAAAAAAAAAATTTTAAATAACTACTCAGTTTAAATACTGACTTTATAAGAACTTTTAAAGAGTTTTTCTTTATTATACAAAGCTTTTATTTCAACCTGAGAGAATAAAAATGCTCTCATAAAATGTCACCAATAGTATTCTACAAACACTGGTAATATAGAACATTAATCTTACAAATATAAAGATACAGCTAAATAACTAGAACTGAACATTTTATAATGTGAACATTTCCTCTAGGTGTTTAATATTATTGCTGCATACAAATATAGAGACCGGAGACAAAACAAAATCCTGTCCCTTTTCCTCCTGAAATTTTAGGATTGTTTTCAAATTAAAGTTAACCAATATACTGAGTTTAACCTTCTAAGAAACTAGCTTAGAGTTCTGATATCAAAGTTGTATATATCCTCCCACAGAAGCAATCTGCTTCATTTATTTAGCCCTCTGAACAGAATCTTTTTTTCCTCCTCCTTTAATGCAACACTCCCTCTTTAGTTATTATAGAATTTGAATACTCACCCTTTCCCCCTGGGATTTCTTTGGAGTAACTCCTCCCAACTTTTAATTAAAATCTGACAACCACTTTTTATGACAGACAAGGCTAAGGCACCCCCGTCAGTGTTAAGAAAACTGGCCAAACACTGAATTTCAAATATATGTATTTATATATCAACTCTCAGTAAAAAAGAAAGCCATCAGGATTCACTAAGCACTTTCCCACTGTTCAATTGATAAAATAGTTATGGTCACTTATTTCTCAGGAAAAGCCCTTGGAATTTTTCAATTTTATAGGGTTTCATTCCATTGGAAAACTTTTCTCACATAAACTCCCTATGTTTTTTCCAACTCTGTTAAATGCTTTATCTGCAAGAAATTACTAAAAGCCTATGTATCAGAATTTCTAAGGAAGTCTGTCTTGCCCTGGCAGATGTGCAGATATCTGGATTTAAGGATTAGTAACTGAGCTACTTAACTGGTTTCAATAAAATATTGTCCAAACTAGCTATCCCTTCCTCACTGATGATAGCATTACTTGCTTCAATTGTTGAACCCCCATGTAAACACTGATCATCACTGGTGACTGTTAAGTTGCACTGGCTAGTTATCATGGCCAGCCAGCTTCACTGTATAGAACTTGCTCTTTTAAAATGCCAGTTTAAAAAAAAAACAAAAAACAAACCCACAATGAAAGTGTCACCTGTGAATAGCTCAGGGGGAAAAAATAATACTACCAAAAAGTTTCTGATTTGGGTTCTGTTCACTTTCTGATTTTATAAACAGGATCTGTTTATTTGTAATACTGGAGGTGTTTAGTGGAAGATGATGATATGGCCAATAAAGGGAACCTGAGGGTGAAGGGTACAGGTCTCTCCGACCTACATATCCTAGAACTGCAAGAAAAGGAAGTGGGGAAGAAGCCCCACAATGTAAGGGCATCAGATATCTAATCCAGTCCTTGGGTAAGTGTATGGGCTTTGGAAACCAAGGGCAAGAGGTGATGACTATTCTATGGTATTTAAAATTCCCACCATCCCCTAATAAATGTCTCCACCCTCCCAGATCCCCCAAGCGTGATTGTGCACAACAAGTTAAATAAAAGTAAACTGTTTATTAAAAGATACAGCAAAGGTACAGATACAGAGATACATACAAAGATACAGATATATATATATATTTACATATATATACAGTCTTGCTGTTTTCATGTGCACTGTATTTAGCAGCACATTATTTAATCAGGCGGCATTTTACTGGGGTTATTTTGACACTTGGAGTTATTACTGCGTCATTTTGACAAGATGCAACTATAGCCTCATTAAAATTTCAAGGTGTATTCCACTTCTCCAACTTTTAATAGTAGTAGCAAAGGGAAGGAGAAGGGAAATGGAGTACACCAAGGCTGAGCATTAGGTTAAACACAAGAATTCAAAGGGGCCAAAGTAGCACAGGGAAGGGAAAATGACTAAAATAAAGGCTATCTGAAAAACAACCCAGAGAAATAAGAAACCATTATGGAGGGCAATGGGCTATGTATCAAGATGCTCACACCCAGCCTACAAAGACCTTTTCCATTCCACTTCTTGTGTTGAACCTGAGGATCTGCCTCTCTCCACTCAATCCCTCCACCCAGTAAATTTGCTACCACCAAAATCTAGAGCTATAGAGCCTTGAAGCAAAACGGGAAGCTAAATAGTTGTACCTCGGGCTACCTTCCCACAAGTGCAAGGAGGGCCCAATGTTGGGTAGGGATGTGACAACACTGTTCTCTGCAATTCGATGCTTTTCACTTTGTGGCTTGGTTCCACAAAGTGAATTGCATCGAGTTACTGTCAAATGAGAAGCTGCGGGTTGTTTCATCTGTCGTTTAACCCGGCCCTGCCGTTTACCCCGGCCCTAAGAAGAGTGAAACAGAATCCAAATCAGATATAAAATAACAATAAAATGGCACATTCAGGAATAAAAAAAGGAAAATACATAATATTCCTCTTACTTACCTCAGAGGGTAAATTGCTGCTGAAAACATTATCATCATCTTTGTTTTCTTCACCATTTTTCTCTACAGGAACCCACTCTCCATAAACACTATCCGCTTCTTTTTTTCGATGTTGAGATCCAGATGACACAGGAAATTCTTTTGTTAATGTTACCTGGCTTTTTGGTGGAGTTGGCTTTGCTGCAGCAATCTGGAAAATAATGTTTAATTAAAACTCAGTAATTTTCAACAGTCTGAAAATGACTGTTCATTATTTCTCAAAGTATTTAATTCCTAAATTAAAAGCTAAATTCCATTTGAGGTGTATTTAAATAGTTCCATAAGTTGTGGTGTTTCATCAAACTATAAATGCTAATACTCACATTCAGATTGAAAAAAATGGGTTTGGGTTCACTGAGTTTAAAGGGATGATGATAAAAAGGAGGTTCTTCTTCCTCTTCATCCGAAACATGAGGCTTATTCACTATTACATCATCATCTTCTTTACTCTGAGCAATCTGTTTGCATTTCTTAAAAAGTAAAAACAAAAGATAAATCTTACACTTTAGTTAAATAACAATTTCTTAAAAGAATCAAAACCACACATAAAATGAACTTTCAAAACTAAAACAAAATTGATAGGTTAAAGATAAGTAACTTGATTTATTACCTATCATTTAAACACACTCTAGCAGGTTAGTCAGTCAACAACATTTATTGAGCACCTACTATGTGCAGAGCACTGTACTGGGCACTGTCCAGATAATACAAAAAAAAAAAAAAAAAAAAAAAAAAAAAAAAAAAAAAAAAAAAAAAAAAAAAAAAAAAAAAAAAAAAAAAAAAAAAAAAAAAAAA